>VMDO01006301.1:0-101897 GCA_007922755.1 Pedetes capensis | reverse complement strand
CAAGCACTCTCCTGTCTATAAGATATTTATGTCTGCAGTTATCTACCTCATATGAGGTATATTTTTCAGAGTAGAAATAGTACATCATTTTCCAGTTTCACTACGGATGTAATACCTACTTTCATTGTAAAAAGGCTGCTAGTCATTCTTGACCATTTGATTCAGGTAAATAGGAAATTTTTCAAAAATGCATTTGAAGGAAACAAACAGAGCTTCTAATATCCTGAGAAAAGTATGAGGAACAGGAATATTATATACAGGAGAATATTTGTGAATTAATATTCATAACAGATACTACTCATGTTTTAAAAGTAGAGATATCTAGAAATAGACTTATTCCTCTCAAAAATATTTGCTTTGAGCAGGGGGTGGTGTCAGATGACTGTAGTCCCAGCACTAGCTCATGCAGGTTTGTGGAGTTTGAGACCAGCTGGGGCTACACTGTCTCAAAATGTTTCTTTTTCTTTCTTCACAGGTATAGCTCTATATTCCTGTTCCAATGCATTTACAGCACCTTATACCACTCTTCTCCTCCTTTGAACTAAGTTAGAAATTATGTATTAAAAAACACTTAACCATGTGAGAAACTGGTCAATCACTACAACTGTAACACACACACACACACACGTGCACTCACGCGCGCGCGTGCACACACACACACACACACACACGAACATTTTAACAAACATCCCCAGAATTACAATTTATAATAAATTTAGCGCAGTCGGTAGAGCGCTGCGCTGCAGTCTCTGAGGTCCCATGTTCAATTCCCAGCACCGCAAAAATGGGAGAAAGACCTGGCAATCCACTCCCAAGGCAATCCCGAAACAGTCAGACATTGAAAACCCTATGAGGGTCGCTACGAGTTGGATACCGACTTGACGGCACCTAACAACAACAATAATCAAATGCTAAATATGGAAGAGTGGATGCAACCGAAGACACCTAAATGGCAGAGATGCTGACATCTTGGCCAGGCAGAGTTCTGTAAAAGTATATTTTAGTCTTCTGAAATAGGCACTCAAGGATATTTTGATTAAGTACATGAAATTAAGGATATAGGTGGGCCATAAATGAAAAATGCTGTATTTTTA
The DNA here is from genome assembly GCA_007922755.1 of Pedetes capensis. NCBI lineage: Eukaryota > Metazoa > Chordata > Mammalia > Rodentia > Pedetidae > Pedetes > Pedetes capensis. Next base: position 100,803 of record VMDO01006301.1, on the reverse strand, counting down.
GTTGGGCACAGTGGTGCATGTCTTTAATCCCAGCCACTTGGGAGACTAAAGCAGAAGGATCACAGTTTATGGCCAGATGCAACCTGTATAATTTAGTGATGACCTGTCTCAAAAAAAAAAAAAAAAAAAAAAAAAAAAATTAACCAGAGGTGAATCTGAGTGGTAGAACATTTTGCAAATGTATGGGCAAGGTCCTGAACTCCACTCCAAAGTACAGCAAAAAACAAAACAAAACAGAAAAAACACAATTATATTTTTAAGTAAAAAATGAATTCCACACTACAGAATAAGAGAAAAATGGAATTATAAAAGGTGGGAACTCACAACTTTGCAATAATTCTCTTTAATATTTAGCTTTGTCATCATAAGAAATATGCCTAGGTCAAGATAAAGTCACTCAGGAGGAAAGGCAAGCTTCAAGGTGCACCTATGAATGAAGAGAAGAAGCATTTTTTCAGACATTGATCAAAACCAGCTAAGAGTGATTGGGAAAATAATGAGAACTGATGCCTATGATGACTTCAATTTAGTAAACAGAGAGAATTTCTAGGCATGCATACAGGGAAAGGAACTCATCAATGGAACAATACTTTGGCTGAGTTGAAGAAACAGAGTTTTGGAGTGCTCAAGTCATCTAGAAATTGGGCAAAAGGTAGTCGAGGAGAGTTTTGTAGAGACCTCCAATGAAGATTTTCCTGAAGATTTACCTCCTTGATAGACTAAATTATTCTCTGCATGCTTGTAAAGTAACTCAAGACTTGAGAAAGAAGTACCAGAGAGGAATAAACAGAACAGTGTGCATAGTTCCTATACGACCAGTAAGGTGATGTTACTAATAGCCAGAGGGGAAAGATCTGTGGCTATAGTCTTCCAGATTATATTATCTTCACAGTGGAATCATGCTTGCAGCTGTAGCTCTGTGGCATCCGATCCCGTCAGCTCTCGGAAACTAAGCAGGGTCAGGCCTGGTTAGTACCTGGATGGGAGACCTCCAGGGAACACCAGAAGCTGTAGGCTTGGGAGAAGGACATGGCAACCCCCTCCCAAAAATCAACCTGCCATTGAAAACCCTATGAACAGCAGAGAAGCACTGACAATCGTGTTTCCCCTGTTGTACAGAGGGTCGCTATGAGTCGGATACCGACTCGACGGCACCTAACAACAACAACAACAACACAGTGGAATCATAGTAACTCCTTGGGGGCCATTCTGACAAAATTAAAATTAAGACTCAGAAAGGCTAAACTAAATTCAAATAATACATTTAGGAACAAGCACAAGCAATACTTACAGAAATATGAGAAAATCCAGAAAACAAATGTAAGAAGCAGGAAAATACGACTCATAATAAGAACCAAATGTTGGTGAAAAAATGTACTTGCAATGAAAACATCATTGGTCTGACAAAATTTTATCATATGATTTCCAGCATTATTTCTGTCACCAAGGCCATATTTTCCAAGTACTGAAACTTTTTGTTTCCAACTTTTGCATTCCAGTCACCAGTAATTACCAGTTCATCTTGATTGCATGTTGGATCAATTTCAGACTGCAGATGCTGATAAAAACCTTTCCTTTCTTCATTTGTGGCCTTACTGGTGGGTGCAAATTTGAATAATAGTCGTATTAAGTGGCCTTTCTTATAGCATATGGATGTTATTCTATCACTAACAGTATTGTACTTCAGGACAGATCTTGGGATATCTTTTTTGATGATGAATTCAACCTCATTTTTCTTTAGTCTGTCATTCCTGACATAATAGACCATATGATTACCTGATTCAAAATGGCAAATACTAGTCCATTTTAGCTGACTGATGCCCTGAATGTCAATATTTCTGTGCTCCATTTCACTTTTGAGGATTTCTACTTTTCTTATATTGATACCATGCACATTCCATGTTACAATTATTAATGGAAGTTTACAGTTGTTCCTTGTCCCTTTGAGTTGTGCCACATTAGCAAATGAAGATCCCAGGGGCTTTATTCTCTCTCCACCATTAAGATTGACTCTACTTTGAGGAGGCAGCTGTTCCATAGTCATCTTTTGAGTGCCTTCCACCCTGGGGGACTCTTTCTGGCACTGTATTTGAGAATGTATCTCTCTTACTCATAGTGTTTTCAATGAATAATTGTTTCAAGAGTAGTCTGCCAGCTCCTTCACCCTACTCTGTCTTAGTCTGAAAGCTCAGCTGAAACCTGTCCACCATGGGTGACCCTGCCATTATCTGTAGCATCTGTGGCATAGCTTTCAGAATTATAGTGAGATGCAAACCCCCACAGTACTGCAAATATATTCTCTTACCAACATAAATGATGATGATACTCATGAAATTCACCAGATGGAGTATGTTGTTGTTGTTATGTGCTGTCCAGTTGGTATTTAACTCATAGTGACCTTATATACAACAGAGGAAACATTATTATCAGTGCTTCTCTGCTGTTCAATGGTGGATTGATATTTTTGGAGGGGGTTACTGGATCCTTCTCCAAAGCCTACAGTATCTGGTGTTCCCAGGTGATCTTCCATCCAAGTATTAACCAGGCCCAACCCTGGTTAGCTTCCGAGATCTGATGGGATTAAATGCCACATGGAGTACACAGGAACCAAATTGACTATATTTGTGGAAAGCAATGATGAGAAACCTCACTATCAAAACTCAGAACAAGACCAGGTGCTGATTGTGGATCAGACTATCAACTGCTCATATGCAGATTTAAAGCTGAAACTGAAGAAAGTTAGAACAAGTGTACAAGAGTATATCCCACCTGAGTTCAGAGACCATCTCAAGATGGATTTGATGCTTTAAATGCTAATGTTCAAAGACCAGACAAGTCGTGGCAAGACATGAAAAACATCATTCATGAGGAAAGCAAAGTTATTAAAAAGACAGCAAAAAAAAAGACCAAATTACATGTCAAATGAGACTCTGAAACTTGCCCTTGAACATCCATCAGGTTAAATAAAAGATGACATGATGAAATTAAAAAAAAACTAAACAGAAGATTTGAAAGGGCAGCTTGAGAAGACAAATTTATATATTATAATGACGTGCAAATAGCTGGAGATAGAAAATCAAAAGGGAAGAATATGCTCTGTTTTTCTCAAGCTTAGGGAACTAAAGAAAAATTTCAAGCCTCAAATGGGAATACTGAAGGGTTCTACACAGAGAATATGAAACCACACAGGAAAAATTAAAAGAAGGTAAAAGGAATACACAGACTTATTATACAAAAGTGAATTGGTGGATGACAACTATTTCAAGAGATTGCAAATGATCAGGAACCAATGGTACTGAAGGAAGAAATGAGAGCTGCCTTGAAGGAATTGTCAGAACACATGGCTCTAGGAATTAATGGAATACCAATAGTGATGTTTCAGTAAACACATGTAGCATTGGAAGTGCTTACTCTTTTATGCCAAGAGATTTGGACAATAGCTACCTGGCCAAAAGACAGGAAGAGACTCATATTTGTGCCTATTCCCAAGAAAGGAGATCCAACTGAGTGCAGAAATTATCAAATGATATGATTATTATCTCACACAAGTAAAATTTTGCTAAATTAAAAAAGTGATTGTTGTAGTATATTAATAGGGAACTGTAGGAGAATCAAATCTGATTTAGAAGAGGTCATGGAACCAGGAACATCATGCTGATGTCAGATGGGTGTTGGCCAAAAGCAGAGAAGATGAGAAAGATGTTTATCTATGTGTTATTGACTATGCAAAGGCACTTTACTGGGTGGATTACAATAAATTATGGATAACATTGCAAAGGAAGGGAATACCAGACCACATAATTATACTCATGATGCATCTGTGTCTGGAGTAATCATTTGAACTGAACAAGAAAACACTCCTTGGTTTAAAGTCAAGGAAGGTGTGAGTCAGAGTTCTATCTTTTTGATCATAATTCTTCAATCTCTATGCTGAGGAAATAATCTGAGAAGCTGGACTTTATAAAGAAGAATGTGGCATGAGGGTTGGAGGAAGAATCATTAACAACCTGAGTTATGCAGATAACAAAACTTTGCTTGCTGAAATTAAGAAGATTTGAAACATTTACTGATGGAGATCAAAGAACACAACCTTCAGTATGGATTGTGCCTCAATATCAAGAACACAAAATCCTTACAATTGGATCAATAAGTAACTTCCTGACACATAAGGAAAAGATTGAAGTTGTCCAAGATTTTGCTTTATTTGGTTCTACAATCAGCACCATTGGAAGCAAAGTCAAGCAAACAAAAGAAAAATTACGTAGGGAAAAGCTGCTGCAAAAATTTCTTTAAAGTGTTGAAAAGTAAAGATGTCACATTGAAGACAGAGGTGTGCCTGACTCATGCCATTATATTTTTAGTCACATCATATTCTTGTGAAAAGTGGATATTTAATAAGGGATACTGGAGATGTATTGATGCTTTTGAATTATGGTAATGGAGATGGATATTGAATATACCATAGATTGCCAACAGATCCAAGACATCCATCCTAGAAGAAGTGCAATAAAAGTGCTCCTTGGAAGCAAAGATAGCTAGACTGAGACTTGTATATTTTGAGCATGTTGTCAGGAGGAACCAAACCTTGCAGAATGACATCGTGTTTGGGGAGATTGGCAGGCCAATGAGAAAAACTCAATGGATTAACTAAATGGACTAACATAGTGTCTGAAACAATGAGTTTAAACATAAAAACATCATTTGCATGTCCCAATGTCAGGTTGTGTTTCATTCTGCTTTATATAGGATTACCATGAATCAGATCCAACTCAGCATCACCTAATAGCAATGACAATTGGAACCAATGATGGTCATACCGAATGTGACAGAGACAAGGAATCCTGAAGATCAGCATATCAAATACTTACTATAGATATTTTCTGTATACTAAAATAGAAGAAAGTATGGGCAGCAATCCAAATGACACATCCACACATGGAAAATATATTATCAGAAATGCAAGAGGTATTGTATGAGACTAACACCAGATTCAGTACCACAGAACCAAAGTAAACGGACTTAAAGACATGACAATAGGAACCAATCAAATGAAACAAAAGTAAAAATAAGCATACAGGGTTTCAGTAAAGTAAGGGACAATATTAAGTGGATGATATTTATTTGATTGGAGTTTTATGAGAAGAAAGAAAGTAGATAATTTATTTAAAGAAATAATGGTCAAAATGTTGGCAAATTTGTTAAGAATCATTAATCCCCAACCTCCTGATACTCAACCAAACCTGAACATGAAAAACATGAAGAAAACCAGCTTAAAATACTGTACACCATAGACAATTTGCATAACATCCCCCCCAAAACAATAACAAGACACCACTATTAAAGAATAATCCTAAAAGCCCCTGGAAGAAAAATAAATACTACCTCCACAGGAGGAAATATAGAAAGGCCAGGAGACGCTAATCAATAAGTACCCTGTAAGCCAGAAAACAATGGAGCAATGTCTTTAAAAAGTAGATAAATAAATAAATATTAAAAATAAATGTAAGAAGAAGAATATCTTAAGCCAATATTTCTGTAGAAAATGATATCTTTCAAAAATAAAAGTGAACTAGGTAGGTATGGTGTTGTACACCTTGAATCCAAGCAAGTTAGGAGGCTGAGGCAGGAAGATCACAAGTTCCAGTGTAGAAGCAGCCTGAACAATTTATGGAGACCTTGTGTCTAAATTTAAATCAGTAATATGTGTGCTAGGAGTGCAACAAAGGGGTAGAACACTTGGCAAAGGGTGTGCAAAGTCCATGGTGAAAATCAGAATAATATGATAACCCACTAGCTAGCCCAACATGATTCAGAAACATAAATATCCTTGTTCTCTTTAGGACAGAAGAGAATGAGGACTGTCAGGGGTATATCAAATGATGTTTAGGGGAACTCAGCAGGCTTAGAAAACACTCAAAATCTATTGGGCCAGCAGAGAAGATGGTGAATTTTAAATGACTTTTGATGAGACTGGGATAGAGGATAATGGTGTACAACAAAAGCCTGTCCACATGTGTTGATAGACTTCAATGTTTTCTCCTGTGACATAAGTTTAGTAAATGAAAGTTCAAGGAAAGGAAGTGATTGTTTCTTCTTGGATGGGTATGTAATTTAGGCAGGTAAGGAAACTTTGTAGAAAGTCTCTCCTTGAGCTGGTAGGGGAAAGCAGTATAAAATTGTTGTTGTTGTTAGAAGAGCCTAATTTTGAACCAGACTTTAAGGCCTTTTAATTTCCTTTATACCAAATTACTCAGTATGCCCCAAATGCCATATTTTGGGGGATATTGTTCTCTGAAGTTTAAGTCCTGATACCAGCAGTTTAAAAACTTTCTGATGCATTAATCAGGAACTTGAAACAATGGTTAAAGTAACTAGGATGGGGGGAGAGAGAAAGAGAAAGACAGAGAGACGGAGAGACAGAGAGACAGAGAGAGACAGAGAGGTTTTAACATCAAAAGAATTGCTACCTGGGAGATTAACCAACCTAGTGTTTCTCAACAGATCTGAGTATATATCGTCAGGTCCCATTGAAGTGGGTCTGACACACAGTGACCCTATGTACAACAGGATGAAATACTACCCTACACTGCCATGCACATGATCTTTGATTACTAAACTTGCTGATAAATCAACATAGAGAGCTGATCTATCCTGAGATTCTGTTTCAACTCAGGAAAAACACTAACTCTCCCAGAAGCAACATGACTTTTCCAAGTTTTCATAGCAGTACGTTTCTGACTTCTTTTCTTGTAGCCCTTTTGTTTTCTCCCTACTCAAACTCCACGCAATATTTGACATCTAATCCAGAACATTCAGTAATAATGATGGGCATTCCAGCAATCCCTTTAGCCCTTTCTTTCTGTACAGGTATTAAATGGTTGCACCTTGGTTTCTTGCAGGGAGTAAAATCATTACTTCCTTCCATGGTTTTTCATTTATTCTTGACTTGTGATTTGTAACTTCTGTTAACTTTTCCAGAAGTGACAAAAATGAAAAAAAGAAGGATGCAAGGTAGTCCATATTCATGATGAGCCATGTGTGCCTTTCAGTTATTTTTAAGAATAATATCCTTCAGAAACACAGACTCCATCTTCAGACAGCAAGCAATTGGAAGTCATGAAACCTGTAAGTGAATATTACCATATATTTTTCGCAGATCATGCCAAAACCTATAAACATCTGATCAGGCTAAGTATTTAATTAGTTTTCAAAATGAGATAGAGAAAAATAGTTGACATATGGGTTTTTCTGACAGATAATCTATTTCCTATAGAAATTTTTACTGATGTCCCTGCAGCTACTGTAATGATGAACCTTTCACCAAATCTAAAATCTAGATGGCTTCCCTGGAGCAGATGGTGGAGGGAGCCTCAACTGAGATAATTTCTAGTACTTCAGTGATATTCATTTTAAAAAATGATAATTGTTTATGCCTCAGCTGTAGCATTTTCATATTTTTAAATAAGATGAAGAAATATATGAATTTTGTAGACTGTTTATGTGGCTTGCTATTTCATGTATGCCATGTGTACCATTTCAAAATGCTTCATGGATCAAATATAAAGTCATACCCATTGAAAAAAAAAAAAGCCTGAAGTGATGTCCAGGAATTAGCAGCTTGTCCTTTAGTAGTTATTAAGTATGTTAGGTGACCTGCTGGAGTTTCTGTTTTTTATTTCTCTCTACATGGATAGGAATTAGATAAAATTTACAAAATCTTTCTATTAAAAATGGATAATATTGAGGATATTGTCATACATTTTCTTACAAGAAGTAAAACAGTAGCAAATTTGTATATAAGTAAAGACCAGACGGGGATATAAATGGTTTCTGTGACCATGCTTATGAAGTATATTGACATGTGTCTTGTGAGACAGGTCCACAGTAGAGAGCGATGGCTTAAAGTGAATTGTGCCAATAGGTTTCTGCTAAGAATAGGTTTCTGCTAAGATTATAGAAGGAGATTTACCTCCATTCTATAGGACTTGAGTCATGAGACTAACTGAAGGTGAGAAAGTCCATTTATGGCACCAAGGAGGAAGCTAGTTATGATTGTTGGTAAAAAAGATTCCCTGCAGGGTATATGACTATTACAAGAATAGTGAGAGGTCAAAGAGATTTCATGCAGGGAATGACTCACAGAAGAGTCCCCTTTGATACTTCTTAGCAGGAAATAGGAGGTGAAATACAATTGTTGAATTTTTACTGTCTTGCACAGTATGAATGACACATTACACACATACATCATTTTTCCAAACCATCCATGATATAATAATAATAATAATAATAATAATAATAATAACAACAATAATAATAACAAGCAACATAAGTAGTACATAGTTCATTAGCATTGTTTCCAGGCACTCATATAAGAAATTCTATGTTCACTATTCATAACAGCTCTATGTGATAATCAAAGTTAGAGATCAAGAAAAGAGTTAAAAAGCTTCACCCAGAAGGAATTTGAACCTAGAAAATTTTCTTTAAAAAGCATGTTTTTGTAGCCACAATCTATAATGCCTCCTTGCTAGGCAATATTCTCTCTCTTTTATATTAGTGGAACTGAAGTTTATAGAAATTAACAAATATGCCTAACATCACAAAATTCAGAAGTGAGAGTGTTGGAGGTTAAGCTCATTATCATCAGCCATAAAGCCTGCTCTCTTTTCCCAATATTATATTATCATGCCAAATTTGAAACTGAATATCAACACGTCAACAGCAAGCTCTATATTGATGAGCTGAAAAAAAAGTCAGTTCATGGATAGTTCTCCCCACTTTCTTCCTTTTTCATTCTCTCTCCCTTCCTTCCTTCCTTCCTTCCTTCCTTCCTTCCTTCCTTCCTTCCTCCCTCCCTCCCTCCTTCTCTCCCTCCTACTTCCTTCCTACTTTCCTAGCAGTCATTCTGCAGGCGAACCTAACCTACATACCTTTCAAAGTTTATGATCTTGTAATCTGCCCACTGTCTTGCCACTGACATATTAATAAATCAGCTTTTCTCATTTGACATTGTGGCCTATACAGGCCTGTTGACTTTCATTAGAAACCCTAATATTTCATGTACAACTTTCTAACCATCACAAGTATTATCTTATCCTCTCATTTTATCTTTAACATTGCTATTTACCTAAGAGTATTATTTAGAATGGTAGCTAAGAGTTTATGTACTCAGTTTTCTTATCTTTGTACTATAAGTCTATATCTTTCCTTTCTAATTTAATATGTTGTTGTTAAGTGCTATTGAGCTGGGTGTGACTCATATTGACCCTATGTATAACAGGAAGAAGCCATTACCCAACCCGGTCATTCACACAATCTTTTTTATAAGTGAGCCCATTTTTGCTGCCACTGTGTTTCTTCTCATTTTGAGTCATGTCACGTCAACAAATGTAGATCCCAAGAGCTTTACTCCATTCCCATCACTAATATCAACTTTACTTTGAGAATCCAACTCTTCTCCATTCACTTTTTGAATGCTGTCCAGCCTGGGCAGCCCATTTTCTGGCACTATATTTAACAGTGCTTTTCTGCTATGCATAGGGTTTTCAATGGCTAATTGTTTCAGGAGTGGGCTGCTGGGTCCTTTTCTCCAGTCTGTCTTAGTCTGGAAGTTCAGATGAAACCTGTCCACTATGGGTGGCCCTTCTGGTAACTGAGATACTGGTGACATAGCTTTCAACTTCATAGCAACATGAAAGCCCCCACAACATGACAAGATGACAGATATGTGGGGGGATTTAATATAGCTATGAATAGAATCCTGCCGCTCTATCTACCTAAGAGTATAAAATATTCAATATATACTATCTGGCAGAGCCAAGGAGTTAAAATAGGTTTTCAAAAAGTCTTCCTTATCCTGGCCATAGTGCTTATAGGCCAATCAATGTTTTTGAAGACCATAAAAGCTTATGAAACTCAAGGACAATCTCTCCACATTCAAGTCATCAGCATAGCTGGATAAAGGCATATTGATATCATCTCTTTTCCTGTTAGATGACTTGGCTGATCTATAATTGCTGTGATATGAATGTTTGTATTCCCTCCAAAATTCTTATGTTGAAGCCTTATTGCCAATTCAATAGTATAATAAGGTTGGATGCTTACGAATTAATTAGGTACAGTGGCAGAATCTTTATGACAAGAATTGTTGTTGTTATTACTAGCTACATGGACAAATGACTGGAAGAGATCCATCTTTGTGCTTATTCCTAAGAAAGGGGATACAACTGAATATGGAAATTATCAAATGATATCATTAATATCATATGCCAGTAACATTTTGCTAAAGATCATTAAAAAGTGACAAGGAACTGCTGGAAAATCAAGCCAGATTTAGAAAAGAACATGGAACCAGGAACGTCATTGCTGATGTCAGATGGATATTGGCTGAAAGCAGAGAATACCAAAAAGATATTTATGTTTTACTGACTCTGCTAAGGCATTTAACTGTGTGGATTACAATAAATTATGGATAAAATTGTGAAGAATGGGAATACCAGAATGCTTAATTGTACTTATGGGGAATCTGTATATTGACCAGGAGGCAGTTGTTCAAACAGAACAAGGACACACTGACTTGGTTTAAAATCAAAAAAAGTGTGAGTCCAGGCTGTATACGTTCTTTCACCTTACCTCTTCAATCTCAATGCTGATTAAAAAATCCGAGAAGCTGTGTTTTATGAAGAAGAACATGGAATCATGACTAGAATTGGTGTCCTTGTAAAGCAAGCACAATGAATCTTGTTAGCTCCTTCAACCCATGTTCGGAAGATGTTATCTACTAGGTATGATCAAATAATATGGTGAATATTTAAGTTAAAAAATTGATTAGAGTAACAGACACATTGTCATTAATCTGCCTCAGAAATACTCTCTCTGGCTTCAAGCAGTCTTATGTCATTGTTCTTGTCACTTTCTGAAGAAGTTCTGGACGTCCTCTTTCATGAGCACCTTTAATTGTGCTCCCAATTGTTTTAAAGTCCTGAATCAGTTCCCATATTTATCTTTTGTGGTCATTTTGATTTGGGGGAAGAGCCATAGGTCACACTGTACTATATCCAGTTAATAAAGTGGATGAAAACATACCATGATATTTTTATTTGACAGAAATTGCTGTACCAGAAGCAATTTATGATTCAGACCATTGTCACATGGAGAAAGAAACTAAGGATACTCATGGAAGAGGACTGCCAGAAATACTTTAGAAAGTGGCAAAAACAGTGGCGTATGTATGTTTGAGGCCAATGAGAATATTTTGATGGGGATTAGTGGCAATCCCCCCTTTAGTGTAATTTTTAATATTTAAACATGTATCATATTTTTTATCATACCTTGTATGAACAATGGACTCGCACCAGATAACAAATTTGCTGTTGACCTCATCTTGGACTGTCTAACATCTAGAACTATAAGTAATAAATTTATATTGTTTATAATTTGCCCAATCTGAGGTATTCTGTCATAACAACTTAAGCAGAATAAGAAAATAATCAAAGGGAAATCTGATCTGACTCACACACGCAAACTGATGATACAACAACTCATGGGACATTTTGAGTGATCAAGACCAATTCACAGTCTGAAGTCAGGGGCATGTATCATATGTGGGTTTTAACTTCTCTTACATAGTAAATTGCTGGGATTTAACTCAATTGTTAGAGTGCCTCTCTGCAGTCTCTGAGGTCCAGAGTTTGATTACCAGCACCACAAAAACAGGAGAAGGATGTGGCAATCCACTCCCAAGGCAATCCCAAAATATTTAGCCATTGAAAACCCTTTAGGGGTCACTATAAGCCAGACACAACTTGATGGCAACTAAAAACAACAACAACAACAACATAGCAAATTATGTATAGGTGAGGAATCACTGATCATGATTACAGTAAGCTGTATGAGTGATTGCTTTGTCAATTTCCAAAATCCTGCATAAACACACATGTTCAGACATACACACACACACACACACACACACACACACACACACACCCTACACACAGAAATACATCACATTTACTTATTAGTTGAGGGACAAAACTAGATTGTTCCGCTGTTGTCAAGTTATCCATTTTCATTGTTGATTTTCCTAAGACTATTCATGGAGATTGAGTAGAAGAGATGAAACACCAGACTGTTAATCAGGCATTCTTTGATTCATATCAGATCATTTGACATTTCTAATGGGTTTCATTACTGAATTTTTCTAAAGTTAGAACTATTCACTCTTTTTTAAGATTTTTTTTTCTGTACTAAGAATTGAACCCAGAGCTTTAGGCTTGCATGTTTGTAAATGCTGTACCACTGAGCTGCACCTCCAGCCAATTTTTTTTTTCAACTTTTTGAGACAGGGTCTCACTAAATTACACAGACTGTCTCTGGTCTCAAACTTGCAATCCTCATGTCTCTGCCTCCTGAGTCACTGGGATTACAGGTGTGTGCCAGCACGCCTGGCTCTATTCATTACTTTTCTATGAGGACAAACAACTCTTGTCTGAAAAAGTGATAAATCTAGTTGTGCCATCTATGTTTCTAGAGGATAATGCCGCATTCTCAATTTAGATGGAGTTAACAGGTTTTTAGCTTCCATATAAAATAGAACTAGGTGAAAAATAGCACAACCAATAGAATACATCAGAGAGATGCACAAACATACCTATTGTGGAAATTACTGCTTTCACAAAATTTTGATATTGGATATTCTGTTATTTATCAGCATAGTATGGCCATATGTGTGCATGCGTGTATGTGTTTGAAAATTGAAGTGATTTGACATATGGACACTTTTTTTACTCATATGCACACTAGTAAAGAAATAACAAAAAATAATTACATGTTTTGTTGAACGATTCTATTTTTGGCTTTCAGAGATAAGCTACATTAGGGAAATAGAGGCATTTTAATAAATGTGCATTTGCCAGCCCTTTCAGATGAAACTGACAAAGGAAATTTCTGGAGAGAAAGACCAAAGCATGTAATTTCTGTAACCACAGGAGATCTTTTCATTAGCCTCCTCTTTGGGTTTTAATAGCTTTCCAGATGCATCTGGGGACTGGTATAATGATTATCTCTGTATAATTGCTCTCTTTATTGATACACAAAGCCTCAATCAGACTGAGTGAAGAGAACACATTCTATCTAATCTGCTTTATCTTATGTAAAGTCATTGCTGAGAGAATGCTATGTCCAGATAAAACTAGATTTTAACCCCTTTTTAAGTTTTTAAGTTCTGAAATTTTAAATTCTACTGAAACCCTCATAATTAGCTCTAAACAATTCTTGCTTACCTGCAAGGATCAGTAAACACTTAGGAAGAGCCAGCATCTCATTCTACTATGTTGTTAATGAAGTGTGACATAGACTAATTTTATCTTGTTTCTTTGCCTATTTTTTTTTCTGCCATAAAGTATCAGACAGTCAGAAATTGTATGTTTCACAAAAATCAATTGGGCAATCTTCTCTTTATCATTTCCACTTTTTCTCACATCTCTCATAACAAAACACAACCACAGGCAGCACACGTCCTACCACTATCACCATCAGCACCATGATCACTATTGCTATGGCCATCAGCATCACCAAACACAATAATCACCACTCCATATTTATTGCTGTTTACCTTATGCAATTTTGTCTCCCTTCAATATGTTCTCTCTATAGAAGTCCATTTTTTACCCAAAACACATCAAGACTTACTCCATGCACTAAAAATAAAAATTGAACCATTTCATGGTCACAGGGCTCCATACAACCTGACTCTTACATATTTGTCCAGCTTCTTGTGTGGCATGATCATACTTATATTCTGCCCCTACCATACTGGTTTTGCTCCATTTCCAAGGCTTTTCTATACTCATTTCTTTCTTGGGGCCTTTTCATATGCTATTTTATCTTTCTGAAGCAATCTTACCTATACTCTTTACCATAATAACTATTATATTCTATTACACTTCTCACTTTCTCAGTAATATTTACATAGATTAATATTTGTCAGCAGTCAACCAGTTGAACAATCCTTCATTAATATTGGTTAACTAGAATTAACTTAGACGTAGAGCCATGCCAAGCTGGCATCCATTCTCATCTGATCTAGGGAGGTAAGCAGGGTCAGGACTGGGAGGGAGACCATCTGGGAATACGAGATGCTTCAGGCTTGGGAGAAGGACATGGCAGCCCACTCCCAAAACAACTAGCCAGTGGAAACTCTATGACTAGCAGAGAAACACTGAAAATAGTGCTGGGCATGGCACAGTGTCAGGGAGTGTTTCCTTGTGTTGTACATAGAGTAGCTAGGGATCAAATCCAATTCCATAGCACCTAACAACAACAAAAATTAGCTTCATATTTTACATACTTTCCCACCACTTGTTGCTGTTGTTAGGTGCCGACGAGTCGGTATCCAACTCATAGCGACCCTCATAGGGTTTTCAATTGCTGAATGCTTCGGGATTGCCTTGGGAGTGGATTGCCAGGCCCTTCTCCCATTTTTGCGGTGCTGGGAATTCAACTCCGGGCCTCAGAGACTGCAGCGCAGCGCTCTACCCACTGAGCTAAATCCCAGCCCCTTCCCACCACTAGATTGTTGAAATTGCCTTATATACTCACTTGCACTATCATGAATCACTATATGTCAATTAATTCTTTAGAATTTTTTGGGGGTACTTGGGGGTTAAAACCAGGGCCTCACACATACTTTGCATGTGCTCCAACACTGAGCTGCATCCCTAGCCCATTTTTTATTTTTTGTTATGAGACAACATCTCACTAAGTTACTTAGGCTGCTTCTTGCCTGGAACTTGCAATCTTCCTGCCTTTGCCTCCTGAATTTCTGGAAATACAGGCATGAGCCATGGTGCCCAGATGTTTCCTCAGAATTTTATTTTTTTGTTTTATTTATGTTTGGTTAAGAAAGTTCAGTATTTTACATATAATGCATTTCTAAAAAAAACTATTATATATAATACAGCATTATTGTATGCCAGAAAATTTGTTATGTACATTGTTTTATCTTCACAAATATCTAGTAGAGTTTTAGATGTGATTATCTTATTCTTCACTATATTGATAAAATAACATACCCAAAGTCATATGGGTTAGGGTTCAGTTGAGTTGGTAGAGTGACGCTCTGCAGTCTCTGAGGCCCTAGATTCGATCCCCAGCACCAAAAAAAAAAAAAAAAACAAAGGGAGAAGGACTTGACAGCCCACTCTGGAGAACAATCTCAAAACAATCAGCCATTGAAAACTCTATGAATAGCAAAGAGGCACGGGCACAGTGCTACTCATGACAAAGTGTCAGGGAGGGTTTTATTCTGTTGTAAGTAGGGTCACCATGAGTTGGACTCAAATCACTGGTTCCTAATAGCAACAACAATGTCACATAGCAAGGAATTAAACCATGTTATTATTTATTTATTTATTTATCCATTTCCACTAATTTAAGAAAAAGGCTTGTTACTACCATGTGGGCTTCTGCAACTGACCTTCCCTAGTGGAGAAGCATTGACATAGTGCTGGGCATGGCACAGTGTTGGGGAGTGTTTCGTTCTGTCATATATAGGGTTGCTTTGAGTTGGACCCAACTCAACAACACCTAACAACAACAACATCTAATCTTGCTTCCGCAGACAAGCTCTTTACTAGAAGAAATTATTTGTAACTCATACTATCAATAGAACATAAGAACTCCAGAAAATAAATAGCCCTTTCTTTATATTAAGCAAAATGAAAACAAGCAAAACAAAGAAAGAAGGAAAGAAAGAAGGGAAAGAAAGAAAGAAAGAAAGAAAGAAAGCAAGAAAGAAAGAAAGAAAGCAAGCAAGCAAGCAAGAAAGAAAGAAAGAAAGAAAGAAAGAAAGAAAGGGAAAGAAAGACAACCCTATATGCTGATATAAATATTGACAGTAAACATTATGGTCATGAGGTTTCAGATGGGGATGAGGACTCTATTGGGAAGTAGACTAGAGGCCATGCTTTTCACACCTTGACAAAAGAATTGAGAGCATTATGTTCATACCCTGAGACTTTGTGGGAAGGTATGGTTAAAGGTGATAGATTAGTTCATTAGATGGAGGAAATTTCAAAATGGCACAGCATTCAAGCAGAGACAGGGTTATACTGGCTGTTCTTAGCCAAATATACTGTGAAGCATAAAGAATCAAGCAGAAAAATTTGAAAAAGCTTACAGTTTTTTTCAGAAAAGGAACGCATTTAAAGGTATTGTGGATTATTGTTGTTAGGTGCCATCGAGTCCAGTCTGATTCATAGATACCCTCTGTACAACAGAGTGAAATACTCATCTGTGCCATGTCCAACACTATCGTCAGTGCTTCTCTGCTATTCATAGAGTTTTCAATGGAAGATCATGTTGAGAATGGATTGCCAAGTTCTTCTCCCTAGCCCACAGCACTCAGATTGATGGGATGCCAAGATGCTATGGCTAGCACCATTGAAAAGAAGACAAACACTTTGCTTCAAAACAGTAGGAAAGATGATTTGTGGGCATCTCATAACTCAGGAAGATGCCAGACATGACACAATTAAAGGCTGTGTTGATCAGCTTGCCAATGCTGCTGTAAAAATACCTAAGGCAATCAAACTATAAGGAGATAGGATTTATTTTGGATGATGATTTCAAAGATTTCAGTATATGGTCATTTCATACTGTTGTTTTGGACATGTTATGGCACAGTGCATTGGCAGGAAGTATGTGATGGAGGAAGTGCTGTTCATTTCATGGAGACTAGGAAGCAAAGAAAGAGAGTAAGGGTCCCAGTATCCTCTTTAACTTTGTACCCCCAACAATCTACTTTGCTTCCACTATCCCCATCTCCTAAAGGTTCCATCACTTGCCAGTATCGCCACAGGCTGGCAACCAAACCTTTAGTATATGGGCCTTTGCAGAACATTTAAGATGCAAACCATAGCAAAGGCATACATGTATAAGTTCCTTTCACAGTCTTTCATTTGAGACCATATCTACTTCCATAGAGCCTTCCAGGGAATTGTTTCCCCAGGATTCATTTCCTGATGTAGCAGGCACTCAGAGGCCACTACAACCACGGTTTGAGCAATGCTTGTACAGTTTTTGCTGGTATCCAGGCTTGAGATCATCCTTGTCATACAGGTCTTGCAGGGATGCAGAATATAAGAGTTACAGAGGTTTCCAGTGAGAGTTCAAAGGAAATCTTGGGACTGTCTGAAGGACAGTGATATGACAAACTCATGCTGATGGCCAAGATGATATTTATCATGGTGCTGAAGCATTGCTAAGAACATGTTCATCCAAGAGTGTGTCAGCAGAGGATATTTGGAAAGCCTGAAAACAAACCTTAAAATACATGAATCCTCAAGAGGGAAAAGGTAGAAATAGGAAAAACTAGACATTAAGAATGAATAGACAATGGAACGACCAATAGTGGGAGCTAACTGCAACAGATAAAGTTGAGTTTTCCGATGTAATGTTAATAATATTTAACACTGGAGGCAATGGGCAGGACTGGACATATTATGTAAGAGAATCCTTGGGTAAGCTTACTTACCATAGGGCTTATCCAATAATACCACTAATAAAAGCATAAAGAATTATTGGTGAATGTCCAAGTTCAAGTCATAGAAAAAACAAAGAATAATAGTTCATTCTCAGTACAGCCTAAACATTTTCTTTAAATTTTATTGGTAAAATACATCATGCATGATGAGATTTTTGAAAGCACTATATCATTTAGATTCAGCTCTTAAAGCAGTGTATAGTTTGATGTATCATAGAACCTAATAAAAATGCTAAACCAGGCCATTAAATATTTATGTGCCATTTGTATATTGCATTGAGAAGGGACTTTAATTAGTTTGCTGCACAAGAGAGAATCTGCATTTCCATAAGGGGAAGAAATGTTAAGATGGATGCTCTAGCTATAGCTTCTTACAAAGAATGCTTTCGGGTCCAATCTGGAAACTATTCAAACAGTATTATAGAAATAAGAACAAGATGTAGTAAGGGCTGAAAGTACAAAATAAAGATTAATCAATCATTAATAACATGTTATATCATAATTAAGGCTCATGTGATGAAATATAAATTACACAGAAGGCTGAGGGTTTTCTATGCTTTGATAAAATAAGCTTTCTGTTCAGTTGAAAGTACAACAAGAAAACACTTTCTTGCTGTATTCATGACAGTTTGAGCACATTCTTAAGGTTCTAAGTAATCTAATAGCTGGCAGTGCCTCATGAGATGCTGGAGGAATAGGAAAATCTTTAGAGTAAGAAAGGACTGGGCTCTCCTGCCTGTGAGCTGTGCAAACTTATGCAGGTTATTCTCTGAGTCATCTTATTTTTAATTTATTGATTAGATAAACTAATAGTTTTCACAGTCCTGGTAAGAGTAATAAACAAGAGAAATTATTATTTAATTTATAAATCTTGGTGCACAACAAATGTTTGGCCAGTGTTCCTCTCTCCATTCTTGTCTCAAGGTCATTAGCCTGAATGTTTTTATTCCTCTGTTTTCAATTATTATATTTCTTCCAAGTCCTCCTTTCTGTCAGGACTATAATTTCTTCTCAGGCCTAATTGCCACAATTTAGAATTAGGTACCTAACAAACTCAGTTTATTGAAGAGTTCCTTGGGGGAAAAATCAATCACAATTTAAACTATTCCAACTCATCTGGCTATATTAATTGTTCTAAATTGCTGATACCATATTAAATTTTAATCCCTGGCTCTCTGTCCAACCTGTACATCTCTAAACTTACATTTCCCTTCTTCCAGCAACTTGTCTCTGCTTTAGGTATTAGAGAGTAACCATGCTAACAGAGTCCATTCAAAGAATATTATCTGTACATCACTGTATTCCTTGTTCTGCATGCAAGTAAAATAACTTACCTCAGTGTCCTTGAGTCAGTTAGTTTACCTGTTTAAGGTTCATATTTTCTTCTACAAAATGAGATAATAAACACTGACTGCCACATAATATTTAATAAGCATTTGTTGTTATTTTTAGTTTTGTTATGAATCTCTATGTCCTGCCATCATCCTACCATTGTGTCCTATCCTGTCAGATCTTGGAAGCTAAGCAGGGTCAGCCCTGGTTAGTACTTAGATGGGAAACTGCTTGGGAACACTAGGTGCTATAGGTTTTGGAGAAGGACCCAGCAAGCCACTCCCCCCAAACAGTCAAGCATTGAAAACTCTATGAACAGCAGAGAAGCACTAACAACACTGTTTTGTCTATTGTACATAGGATCACTATGCGTGGGACAATGACTCAATGGCACCTAACAACAACAACAACAATGAATCTCTATACACATTTAGAACATCATTTCATACAGGATCATTTCATACATAATTTCACAATTATCTTTCTCCTATGAACCCTATTACTTTTGATGCTAATCGTATTATGTTGTACATCTTAAATTCACTTGGCTTTTGCATATACCTTGACCTCTACGTAACAAATACATTATTTGAAGCATGACCTATGAGTTATAGTTTTGCACCTTCAGGAAAAGTTGGTGAGTAGTGGAGAATAAATAAAAATTAGCTATTATAGGAACCTAACACTTAATGTATGTATGTGATATGGATTTGTTGTTGTTGTTGCTAAGTGCCGTCAAGTCAGTATCAGACTCATAGCAACCCTGTGTACAACAGGCGAAACACTATGTCAGTGCTTCTCTGCTATTCATAGGGTTTTCAATGGCAGATTGATTTTTTGGGGAGTGGGTTGCCTGGTCCTTCTCCCAAGCCTACAGCACCTGGTGCTCCCAGGCACTCTCCCATCCAAGTACTAACCAGGCCTGGCCCTGCTTAGCTTCCGAGATCTGATGGGATCGGATGCCACAGCGTTATGGCTGCAGGCCAATATGGATTTGTTTGTTTATTTTTGTTATTGTTATCAATTTTACATTACACTGCTTTAGATCCTGCCTAAATTAAAATAATATAACTTCTGATTTCATTTTTCTCATCCCTCCCAATAGAATGTTTCTATTTTCCATCTCCTCTAGAAGACCTTAGTATTTATGGAAAGGAAACCATTGATAAGAAAATTCACTAATTTGTCCATTTAGAATTTGACTAAAATTTGGTTAAGTAAAGTTGGTTAAGTTTTGCAACATTCATATAATAATTCAAAAATGGTATTTGAGCAGTAATTGTCAGATGCATATTTTCCTTCTTATTTTGACCCCTTTTCCAATCACATTTTTATACACAGCTTTCTTTTCATATGTGTATCTTTTCATCTGTATTTCATTATTCCACTGAGCTTAGAAGTCATTTATTCACCACTATTAATATAACTTTAGGAGAACCTGGCAACCAATCCCCAGAAAACAATCAGACATTGAAAACCCTATGAATAACAGAGAAGCATTGACAATAGTGTTTTGTCTGTTGTACATAGGGTCGCTATGATTTGGACACTGACTAGATGGCATCTAACAGCAACAACAATTAGTATAATGGGGGTCTGAGGTTTAGCTCAGTTGGTAAAGTGCCTCACTGAGCTCTCTGAAGCCCTGAGTTCAGTCCCCAAAGGACATGGTAGCCCAGTCCCAAAACTATCAGCCATTGAAAACCCTATGAGTATAGCTATGAGTCCAACATGACTCCATGGCATCTAACAACAATATCAGTATACCTATTATTATTGGAAATTTTCTTAGTCCCTTCAATCTGATATAGCAAAATATCTTGGACATGGTCACTTATAATCAATAGAAATTTATTGTTCACAGTTCTGGGGGCTAGTAAGTCTAAGATCAGGATCCCAGAAGACTAAGCATCTGATGAGTTTTCTCTGCTTTATAGATCACACCCTCTGTGTGTCCTCCCAGAGCAACAGGGACAAATACATTCCCTCAAGCTTCATTTATGGTGACGCTAATCTCATTCTTGAGGATTTCATGTTTATAACCTGATCACTTGAATGGTCCCAGTTATTAACACCAACACAATGGGAATTAGAAGTTAGCATGATTTTTTAATGACACAATCACTCATATCAGTAACACATAAGAAAGATATAATTTAAAACACCAACTAAATGTGGTATATATCCAATATGAAATTTGGTATTAACAACATTGATGATGTTAATTACTTTCCTATTCTGTGTATTCTTTTTATTTCCTTCTTATGTGGCTAAAATCAGAAGCACCAAGTTCAAACTTCAGTGCAAACTAAATATCACATTTACAACAACACAGCCACATTTGTTTTAAATCCAATCCATGAGAACAAATGACATGATATTAAATTGTTATATTTTTGAAGTTATCAGTAATATTTCATGAAGAAACTCACATTGAACACACCTAATATAGAAAAGAAGATATTTTGAATACTGTGACCATGTGTATTAAAAAATCTGAAAATAAATACAATTTTAGGACATATAAGAATTTTTACATTAAAAGGAGATAACATTCAAATGAAAGAAAAGAAGCATTCGTATTGTCTTTGAAATCATTTTTTTACTTTGTGAGTGCTGACCCATATGGTTTGGAAAAAGGGAAACTGAATTAATTATTTATGTAATGTAGAACAAATCTATAAATTATAGGAGCATTTCTTTTATTTGGAATCATTTCCAATCCATAGTTCTATGACAATGGCATCATCTGGTAAATAGTAGGTGCTGAATAACTTTTTATTCTCCTCTCTCTCTCTCTCTCTGTCTCTCTCTCTCTCTGTGTCTCTCTCTCTCTCTCTCTCTTTCTCTTTCTCTCTCTCTCTCTCCTTTTCTGTCTCCTTCCTCCTAATCCAGTCTTTTTTGCTTCAGTAAAGTAATGACTTACAAGATTAACCAATACTTTCATTCTTTTAAAATTAAAACAAATGTTAAGTAGCATCAAATCAAATGCATTCTACAAGAGTCTTTCTCAATCACATAGCAGCTCTGTTGCCATATTTGACATTTGACATTTCAATGACTAAATAATATGCATATGAAGCTCATGGTTGAGTAACAAATGATATGCCAAGAACTAAGAATTGTCCAAGTTCTATTTACTCTATTTCATGATGGGGGCTTAATATTTCCTATTCTACTTCTCTAGTAACACACATGCATATTTGATGGTGCAAAAGTTTCCTTAAGGAATTATATTCAACCAGGCATGTTGGGGCTAGCCTATCCAGACCAAGTACCACACAAAAAGAAGGTACATTCATTATTTTATTTTATAAAAGTGGAGGGTAGTTGATGAAAAATTTCAGCATACAGAGCTGAGTGATGAGGATTATGTACATTCATATGGTCATAGTGGATAAAATATGATGAGCCAGGATCATAAATAAGTTCTAATATGAAGATTGAGCATAGCAGGAAGTCACTGGGCTATGAAACTATTTTGTCAGGACAGAACATACTCATATATGTCTTTAGTGAAACCTAAGTTAGATTGAACATCATACTTCTTTTTCGAGGAAATGTCAGTAACGGACCATGGGATTGGAACGCAGTCAATTACATCATGAAGAACACACCATAAACTGTTTAAGAAATATGACATTTTTCTCTTTCCCCACTCATCATTCATTACAGCTTTCTGAGTACTGGCAAATTATCTGCTTTTGTTACCAAACAAAAAGAGAGATATTTTCTTAACAGGGATTTGGGCATGGATTTTGGGGTCAGATGTATAATTATGATACTTGTTTTCTTTCAGAACATAAGTTACTTAATTTGTTTACAGTCTGCTTTAGCTCATTTGTGAAACATTGACTACAAATAGCATCTGCAAAGGGAAATGAAGATTAGACGTAATATTTTAAACTATTAAATTGTTCTATTTTGCTTATATAATTTTATAATTTTTTTCAAGAGTATTGTAATTTTTATGTACTTGTCTCTCTCGTATGAATTGATAGCTCTTTGAAGAAAGAAGGTGCCCTTTTTCCCTTATTGTCTAAAGCAATGCTACATACACACACACACACACACACACACACACACACACACACCACATATATCCTTCATGAATAAAATGAAGTAGTGTGAATGCCATTATTTATTGTTCATTTGATAAAAAAAATTTTCCCAATATTCTCCTAAGTCAAATTTCTCTACTCATCTATTTCACTATATTCGTCTTATATTACTTTCATGTATCCAATTTTGAAAGACAACATTCTGCTAAGTGTATAAGATGGGTAGTAAAGTGCTATGAAGTAGAGTAAAAGTGATAGAATGTAGGGCCCTTCATCTGCTTCTTTCTTGCAGATTAGCTGCACTTTTAGTTAGGACTAAACAACTCACCTTCCTCTGGATGTGTTCTTTTCTCCCCTCTGCTGGATATGTGCCATCTACCATGACCAATAATCAATTCCAACCAGTCCCTACCCTTCTGGGGGCTATATGATAATTATTTCTTGACCTCTGGGTTTGAGGAGGGTTTAGCCAGTGAAGATACCAGCAGCAGATCTCAGGCCAGAGAGAGACTGAAATGTCTATTGCACTGCCCCATTCCTTCTGGCCCTTTCTAGTGACTTTTTCTGTTACTGCCTCTCCAAATTCCTTTAATTCCTTCCTCCCCTTTCACTTTTACTCAAGTGTTTGGCAAAAACTGCCAACTCTCTACTTCATGTAACCCAACAATAAAGCCCTATCCCTTCTTCTTTTCCTAAGTCTACTCATAATTTATTCATTATAATTCTCATAAACTAATTACCTAGTTGCAGTGTGCACAATGCTGTGTGAACTTGGACAAATAAAACTCTCTGAATTTAACTATGTTCATGTATATAATGAGGTTATTAATTATACAAATCTATTAAATTTTGTGAATTAAAGGATAGCCATGTAGAGTGTTGCATGCCTGTAATTTCAGTCACTTGGGGGGCTGAGGCAGGGGGATGGCAAGTCTGAGACCAGAGTCAGCCTGTTCAACTTTGGGAGAACTTGTATCAAAACAAACAAACAAACAAACAAACAAATAAATAAATAAAAGAGGGGATAGGGATGCAGCTCAGTGGTAGAATACTTGCTTATCACATGCAAGCAAGGCTTCATAGCCACAAAACAAGTGGGTTCTGGTTGGAATGCACGTTTAATTTGCTAAAATTTAAAGGGTTTAAATTTTGTTTAAAATTTTAATAGTCTTTGTAGAGACATGAATTTTTTTTTTCCACTGGTTTCTGATTCAGGTTTTTGTTTAGGTTCTGGTTCAGAAAAAATTTAAAGAATGCTTGGAGAACGAGGGAGAGCTAAGCACTCAGTACAATGCTTGTAACTAGGACATAAGGTAAATATCAGCATCTGCAGAATAGGCAGAAAATTAAAATCAGGCCCTGGAATGCAGGAAGAAATAGTAGAAAACATAAGACAAGAGACCTGACAGAAATAAAGGCTGCCAGTATGAGGTACAGCAATAGCCAGGAAACAAAGTAGAGGATGTACACATCAGGGGGACCTACTTGAAAAGATGGTTACTCAGGACTAGATAGCTTGCCTTGATCCCTTGGGCCACCTTCAATGTCCATTCCAGATTTTATATGTATATATATATATATATACATATATATATATATATATATGCATATATATACATATACATGTATACATACATATATATGTATACACACATATACATATATGTATGTATATATAATTATATATATATATGTAATTATAACATCCATAAAATGGTTTTAAAAAAGTAAGTTTCAGAAGCAATAGTAAATCACCAATATTTCATAAGACTGGGATGGCCATTACCGGGGCAGGGGCACATGGAGGGAGGTAAGGTATAACTTCTCATTGTTTCACGTTTGGCTACCTTCAGTGTTTGAGTTTTTCTGACCCTCAGAGTCATAATCAGTCATGGAGTGTAGTTAAGTATAGTTTATCAGGCGCCAAACCATAGTTTGTTGTTGTTGGTAGGTCCCATTGAGTTGAGCCTGACTCAAAGCACTCTCCACCACTGTGTTATGCCTGACACTATGAAAGTGCTTCTCTGTTATTCATAGGGTTTTCAGTGGCTGACTGTTTATCGATTGTTTCAAGAGTGAATTGCCAGGTACTTTTCCTAGTTTTGTGGTGTTGAGTATTGAATCTCGGGGCCTCCGAGAGAAGAGAGCAACACTCTACCCACTGAGCTAAACCCTAGACCCTAGACAGTAATGTTGTTGTTGTTAAGTGCTGTTGGGTCATGTCCGACTCATAGCGACCTTCATAGGGTTTTCAATGGTGATTGTTTCAGGATCGCCACGGGAGTGGATTGCCACATCCTTCTCCCATTTTTGTGGTGCTGGGAATTGAACTTGTGACCTCCGAGACTGCAGAGCAGCACTCTACCAATTGAGCTAAATCCCAGCGCTGTAGACAATAATAGAGCTACTTAACTAATTTATTCTTAATTATCACATATTATCGTGAAAAGGATTCACCCCTTTTATTGCTGAATAACTCTCACTCTTTACTGTTTATAATCCAAAATGGATAAAATTGTTTTCTTTGATGTATCCATGCAATACTTGGCTGAACACTGAATTTTACATATGAAATATTTGTGTATGGGCTGATTGGAGAATAGTTATAGAGGATCAATGGAAAGTGGAATTGGTATTAGGATGAATGATAAAATGGAAAAGTCCAAAGGTAAATAAAGGCTATTAATCTCAACATTATACAGGATTGTGTAGAATCCAAATTTCTACAAATCTAGAAGTTAGTTATTGGAGAAGATAAGAAGGTATTGAGGATTGTAGTAATAAAAGAAGCTTTGCTTTGATCCCAGACAAAGATAGGTTTCTCAGATATCCCTCCCAATGATTTCTAGTGCTTGTTTTATATTTTGTTCTGTTTTCTGTTTGTTTTCTAGTTGTTGTTTTTTTTTTGTGGGGATTAAGTAGGTATAGGATACATGGTTTGGATGTTCTGACTATTGAGAAAAATAAGGCAATCAAACTGTTTCAATATTAATGAAATGTGTAAATAAAACACACTGGAGGCGTTAAATGGCCCTGTGCTGAGTGAGCATTCCCAAGCATTTCTGGATTGAATGTGGAAGTTGGCCAGAACAGTACTTTAAATATCTTTTTTTAAGTGACACAAAATAAAAATAATGAATTAAAGTTTGTTCTTTCCAGCATGACTGTTTATGATGTTTGTAAAAGAAATTTATGAGACAAACTCTTTTCCCAATAAAATTTACTGATTAGTTTACTCTTTGACAAAAGATATGAACAGAACAATTTTGCAATTGCCTGAAAATAAAGCTAGATTTATGCCCTGGTCAGAATATAAGAACAATTTAATCATCCAGAACTGGTGGAAGTGATGTAGTCAGCAAAACCTCTTTCCTGAGTACAAATGGGCAAGCAAAAGCTGTCTCAGTAAAGATATGCTATTGTAAGAGATGCAGAGACCTGGGGGCATGGAGGGTGAGATACAGCAGAAGACAGCTAGGAGATGTGGAATTGATAGAAGGGATGTGGTGAAGATGTTGAAATTTGGCGTCTATATAGTTAGTGTCTGTAAGCCATCAGAGCAACTTTAATTTGAAATCAAGTTCCAAGTAGAAGGATCAAGTAAAAGAATACTTGCCTACAAAAATGCCCTGTCATGGATTTAATTGTGGCTCTCCCTCCTAAAATTCACAAAATTAAGTCCTAATCCCAATTTCCCCAGAATGTAAACTTATTTAAAAACAAGGTAATTACAGATGTAATTAGGTCAGTGAAGATGAGGTCATAATCCCAGCTCCTCGGGAGGCAGAGGCAGGAGGATCGCAAGTTTGAGACCAGAGGCAGTCTGTGTAATTTATCGAGACCCTGTCTCAAAAAGTAAACAAATGGGCTGGGGGTGCAAGTCAGTGATCCAGCACTTGCAAAACATGCAAGCATGAGGCCCTGGGTCCAACCCCAAGTACTGCCAAAAAAAAAAAAAAAGATGAGGTCATAAAGGTGAGCTCTACTCCAGTATAACTCAATATGAGTGGGACCCTCATAAAAAGAAGAAAAATGGGCATAAAGACACAGGTTCTGGGAGAATGCCATAAAAAGGCACTGGATGGAGAGATGGTCTATGCCAAGGTTTACGAAGCAGAAACGAGGTGAAATTCATGAAGAGATTCTGTTCCCAGCTCCCAGAAGGAACCAACCCTGTAGACAACTGGATCTTGGAAATTTAGCCACCACAAATGTGGGACACTCTATTTCATATTCAATTTAAATTAAATTAAAATTTATTTTAATTGAAATATTTCATATTTATTTTAAAATACAAAGTTTTCTATTATTTTATGCTTTGATGCTAAATAGTTCTGAGTCTAAAATCTACCTCTGTCATATTCAACACCTATTTACTTGGTCTCAGGATGATTGTAAAAATATGAGGTATTTCGGATAAAGTGTTTGTTTTGGAGCCAAAATATACAAGATATGCAATAAACGGTAAGTTATTGTTGAATGTGAATGTATAGGGGAAGGTTTATTTTTGGTACAATCACAGAATTGTATCAAATCCTGGAATCTGGAATTTGGAATGATGTCTCACTATTGGCTCTGCTTATTTATTTATTTATTTATTTATTTGCTTATTGAGAGGAGACGTCTTACTATGTTGTCTGGGCTGGCCTACATCCCATGATCCTTCTGGCTATCAAGTGCTGAGATTACAGGCATGGACCATTATGCCCAGCTTCATTCTTCATTTTGATAAGTAGGATGGTATTGTATACTTGGGTTTTTAAAAGAAATAATCTTCCATCTTGTAAGTTACACGAATTCAGCAAGTTATAGAAACTCATCATGTAATAGTTCTCACTCCCTTGATGCAGAGAATAATTATAAAATTGCAGATCTGTTATACAACTTGCATTGTAGTCCCTTTTGAGGGATGATTTTATAAGTATCCTTACCTCACAGCTTCGTTGATTTGTGCCCTTTCTGTGAGTCTGAGTTTCTGTCTTAGTTCTGAAGCTAGAAAGAATTTTAGAAATCAAAGCTTTTTTTTTAAGCCCCAGATTCAAAATTACATAGGTAACTCAAACACAATTCTGTTTTGAGCACAGATTTAGACACTGGTATTTACTTGGCAATATAGGAAGACCAATATTAACTCTAGTTGGCAAATCTGATGAAGTAATATTTATCCTCATTCTCCTTTATGTTTCTTCTTTGTACATCAAGTGAGACTCATTTTCAGAAACTCTCAGATTTATCTTAACTTAAAATAGGGACTGAAACATGTAAGAATCCATGATACTCTGAGGAATCCAGACATTTTGTCAAAAGGTCAAGCAGAATCAAGGTTGCCCATGCCATAAGGAACTCTTCTCTACTATCCCTCATTGCCTCGTGTTTTACTCCTTACTGGCTAGACTGCTTCTTTTTTTCCATAGTCCCCACAGTGCCCAGGCAATGCCATTTTATGCCCACCCATGGTTCCTGGTTTACACATTAGATATTGAGCCACTTGAAGAGAGAAAATAATCTCACTCAGATCTAATTGCCAAATTACTGATGAAATGATTCTTACTGGATCAGTTCCTATTAGGTTCCCTACTCTCATCCAATTGACTAAACATGTAGCATTGGAATTCTTTTTTAATAAAAGTCTCAAGCTTCCGACTGACTAGCATTTGTAAATGGAGGTTGCCAGTGGTGAAAATTTCATGAAACAAAGTCTGACAAGGCAATCAACATGGTCTCTGATATCCCCAATCTCTTTTGATGTTAGGGATTGTGTTTGTAATATTAAGAGTTCCTTTGGGAAACCATCCTGTTGGTAAGCTGTGTGGTGAATTTGTCTCACTTTGCAGTCTTTCTGTAATTTCCTTGTTTCTGACTATCTCTCAGAGGTGTGGATAATACTTGCTTGCTTCTGAACGTCCAAAGGATTGATGATTGGCTTATAGGGTTTTCCTCCTAAGATTAACTTCTGACTCCAGATTCTTGGGAACTCTTATTATGGCATTTGGCATATCAAGATATCCCTTGAACCAACATGACCATACTCTACTGTTTAATTTATTTTCAGTACAGTCTGTCTCTGATACCTGGTGTTTAGTTTTCCAGCCACAGGATGTTTTACATCACAATCTCCCCTTAAAGATTGTTGAGAATCATGGAAACTTTGATAGGTTTCTCCTCTGAGGAGCTATTAGCAACACTTTTGTCTTGCTTGACACAATCTGTTCACATACCAGAGGAGACATGATTCTCCCCTGTACTAGAAAGCCCATATGTGGGAATGGCCTTCCCACTTGACAGGCCTTATGGTAAAGATCAAAGTCTTTGCATACTGACTGGACAGCACTGATTATTAACCTGCCTTCTCAGTTGTGATTCCAGAACAAAAGACAAACAGAGATTTACCTGGGTAATAAATATCCCCTATGGCATTGGAATCAAAGTTGTTACATCTATGAAAGATTTATATTTATCCTAAACATAAATTAACTGTCCAAAGAAAATGAAAGATACAGATGCTGACATAATTTACTGGCACCACCTGGAGTAGTTTTGGAGTATACCTATATGATTACCAGTAGAACCCCGGGGATAACAGGAGATTTGGATTCACAGTGAGGTTATTATTGCTTCCTACAGAAATGAGTGAAAGTATAAATATGATCTCAAGAGTAAACTCCTCTTTTGGTATCAATATTTTATCATCATAAGACAGGGTAACTGAAGGTTTGGGAGGAAGTTAATCTCATATAAAATCTCAAATTAAAAATTACTGAGATAAGATGCCATGTACACTTCTTCCTTGGGTTAAAGAAAAAGTATTTTGTGAGTTAAATGAGCATATACTCTGGAAGGATAATGACCTCTAGGAAACATTAGCCTTGGTTAGATTTCCTAGGACTAGAAAGAAATATGAAAAGTAATGCACTTGTCCAAGAAGTAGAGAGTTTAGTTATATAGTAATGTCGTTCTAATGAGATTACATTCAAATCCACCTAATATATCCTTTTGATTCACAATTCTACTTCAGTAAGCAAAGCACATGAACAGAAAAATGAATGTTACATTTTAAAATCTCAGAGGTTGGACATATACTAATCAAAACTGAAACCAGGGTATGATAACTCTTACTAGAATATCGACTAATTTTTTAAGAAAAAAATTAAATTATTTTGTATTTAAACACAAAAAGTTACATGTGATTTTTTTGTTTCAAGATTTATTATAACCTTTCTGTTAAAAACTAGGAGGTTCTCATTGGAATTTAGAGTGACTTTGTGAGCTGTAAATGAACATTTTTTTTTCAAGGAAAATAGTTTGGTGAAAGATATCTGTTTCTTTAACTTAAAAGACAATTACTATTCACTTCACACCCATACAGCTATTTTTCTTTTTTTTTTTTTTCTGGGTTTGGACTGTGAACAGGATGGTAAGATTTGGATTAGCCAAGAATATGAGCTCACATTGGAAATAGGATGCAGGAATTGAGAGAAAATAAACAAGGGTCCTGGTTCCATGGGCAGATTCCCTATGTCTTTGTACTACCTGCCTCTGAAATTGTATATGAAAAAAAGAATAAATTATTTGCTAAATTTAAGATATTTTAATATCATGACCCTAGTCTGTATAAGTAAATGCAATCTTTAATTATAAAGGTGATTTTTGTCAAGGAATATTTTATGTCTTGCACTGTACTAGATAATGGAGATATTTGTTAAGTAGGAAGAAAAGTGCTTAAATGGGATTTGCCCAGAGGAACTAAAATATTTTATTGTTATGTTTTCTTTTGTTTGAGATGTGGTTTGCTATGTTGCTTAGGTTGGACTTGAACTTACAAATCCCCTGATTCAGTTTTCCAAATAGCTGATGATTACAGGTCCAGTTCACCATCCCTGGCTAAGATTTTTTTTTGTGGAAAAAAAAAAACTATTTAGCACTCCAGGTTTTCAACCTTGTACACTAAAAAATACTTAAAATAATATGTGTGTAGTGAATAATAGCATAGTTTATCTTATTCAAATTGGAGTTTAGCTCAGTTGGTAGAGTACACTTGGCACTTTCTGAGGACTTGGGTTCAATCCTCAACACGGCAAAAATGGGAGAAGGACATGGCAGTCCACTACCAAAGCAATCCTGAAACAGCCATAGAAAATTAGATGAGGATCGCTATGAGTTGGACCCAACCAGATGGCACCTAACAATAATAACAACATATCACCTCCACTTATTAAAAGGCATTGTCTATAGAAGTGATACAAATTTGAAAATAAAAACATAAACTTTGAAAGAAGAAAACATAATAAAACATATCTGCCTTGAGGGTTTCTGGGGTCTTGTATGGCAATGTACAAGTCTTTTTAGTCAGAAACTTTGGATTCAACCGGAGAGAGAGAGAGAGAGAGAGAGAGAGAGAGAGAGAGAGAGAGAGAGAGAGAATGAGAATAAATATGAACTTTGTCACTGCAAACAAACAAGTGCAAGTAAGAGAATGAAGCAAAGAAGGAAATGGTCAATTTTCCATGTGTTAGTTAGCTTTTTATTACTGTGACGAATACTCAAGAGAAATAACTTAAAAGGAGAAAGATTAATTCTGGTTCACAGTTTCAGTTTTTTTAATCCATGACCAATTGGCCCCATCCTTGCAGAACTTTAGTGAGGGAGAGCATAATGGTGGACAGAGAGGAATGGAACAGAGTTGCCTGTCTTGAGGCTGCTAAGAAACAGAGACAGACAGGAAGAGGCCAGGGAAAAGATCGCCTTCAAGGGCACAGCCCAAGTGACCCACTTCCTTCAACTACATCCCATCTCCTGAGTCTCCACTACTTCATAATAATATATCAAATTATGACTTCATCCATGGATTAATTCAGGGATGAAATCAGAGCACTCTTGATCCAATCACTTCCAACAACCCTCATCAACTAGTAACAAAGCTTTCAGTACATGGGCCTTTGGGGGACATTTCAAATTCAAACTATAACAACCTTTCCTCCCCCTATCCCCCTGGCCAATTCACTGGTAGAAGGTTGGCTCAATTAATAACATAACATTTAGGGGTAGGATTTATGTCTTTCAATCTTTACTTATCCTTAAGGAAGTGGATGAAGAATGGAGAAAGAGGAGGTTTCAAATAATTCCATCAGCAATAAAAATGGGGACTAAGAAAATATTTCTTAATTAATTAATTAATGATTGGGTAAGTGATGTCAACAAATTGCACTATTGATTTGTTTCAATTACACTCTTCCTTCTGTATCTGTCTTTCTATTTATCTATCCACCTACCTGTATGTAGACATATTTACATATGATCTATCTTAAAATATCATGATAGAGTTTTGAATTTACATATAATAGAAATCACTGTTCTATTGTTGTTTGGTTTATGGTTGTGTGAATTCAAGCATATGCATAATTTGTGTAACCATCACCACATGTTTTTATTATATGCCCTCACATTGAGTCCCACTTCTAGCAATTCTCATAGAGTTTCCAATGACTGATTGTTTTGGCATTAAGGAATGGGCTTCCATGTCCTGCCATTTTTTGTGGTGCTGACGATCAAACACAGTGCCTCAGAGAGCACAGGGCAGCACTCAACCAACTGAGCTAAACCCCAGCCTAGTCTCCACACATAGAATACAGAATAATTCCATAACCTCTGAAATTTCTACTGTGCTACTCCACTGTAGTCAAATACTCCTCCAATTCTTAGCTTTAGGCAATCAGTGATCTATTTTCTTTCCCTGTTTTTTTACATTTTCCAGAATATAAAATAAATGGAATTAAACAATATGACATTTTGAAACTGCCTTCTCTTAATTAGTATAAAGCATTCGACTGTTTTCCAGAGTGGCTGTAACATTTTTCAAGTCTCATCATCAATAAATAAGAATTATAATTTTTCTCTTTTATACCCTTGATTTTGCCATATTGTGATCATTTAAAAATTCTATTTTATCCAGTTGAATAGGTGTATATTTCTATATCATTCTGGTTTTAATTTATTTAAAAACCTGCTTAATGTTGACTGCTAAATGTTGAGCATAATTTAATGATATATATATCATTATATATGATTATATATATAATTATAATATATAATAATTATAATTAATTACACATTACATAATTATATATTATATAATATAATTGTAATTAATTATAATATAATGATTATAATATATGATTATAATAATTATAATATATTGTTGTTGTTGTTGTTGTTGTTAGGTGCCATCGAGTCGTGTCCGACTCATAGCGATCCTTATAGGGTTTTCAATGGCTGATTGCTTCGGGATTGCCTTGGGAGTGGATTACCACATCCTTCTCCCATTTTTGCGGTTCTGGGAATTGAACTCGGGACCTCAGAGACTGCAGAGCAGCACTCTATCAACTGAACTAAATCCCAGCCCTAAATACATATATTTATATATTATATGTATTATATATATATAATATATATAATATTACATGAGGCTGGGATTTAGCTCAGTGGGTAGAGCGCTGCACTGCAGTCTCTGAGGTCCTGAGTTCAATTCCCAGTACCGCAAAAATGGGAGAAGGGCCTGGCAATCCACTCCCAAGGCAATCCTGAAACAGTCAGCCATTGAAAACCCTATGAGGGTTGCTATGAGTTGGATACCGACTCGAAGGCACCTAACAACAACAACAACATAATATTACATAATATATATATATATATATATTTCCCATGGCAAAACCTGACAATTTTATTTGCCACCTTCTCCATGGCTCCATGACTGCCCTGTCACCAGTTCCTATTATGCTCCCTTCCTGAGTGTGTCCTGGCTTTGGTCTGTCCCTCTAGTTGTACCACCTATTCCTAGTCAAGCTACATCTTCTTCCCCTGGAAGACAGTCTCCTCCCTCTTCTCCTCAAATCTAGGCCAAGTCATTATCCATTCAACTACTGGAGGTACTTTTGAAAGCCATGTACCTTCACTACTTACTTAAAACCACTCAATGCTCTTAGTCCAGCTTCTTTCCCAAGGCCTATGCAGTTTCACCAGCTTCAGCTGTTCCACTGTCCAGCCTTATCTTGGGTCTCTCTTTTGCTTGGGCACTATGGTGTCCTTTCATTATGAGGAATACCAACTTCTTCTGGCCATTAATGAGGTCAGAGTCATAATGACCCTCAGAAGGTTTTCAATGGCTGATAGTTTTGGGATTGTTTTCAGTAGTGGACATCCACATAACCTTCTCCCATTTTTTTTTTATGCTAGAAATAGAACCCTGGTCCTCAGAGAGTATAGGCAAGGCACTCTACCAACAACCCTACCAATGCACTCTCCCAGCTAATCCTGGCCGATATATCTTCCTTAGTAGATGGTAATTGGTTTCTACTTTTTTTTATTTGTATTAACTTTCATTGTTTTTCTTTTTATGTTTCTGTTGGATGTATGATTTAAAACTATTTTTGTTTGTAATATTTTACTCTGTGGCTTGTCTTTTCACATTCATAATGGTTTCTTTGTGAAACATATATTTTTAATTTTTATGAAGGTCAGCTTATCATTATTTTCACTTGTCATATATTTCTTTCACGGATCATGATATTGGTTTCCCAAGAACATTTTGCTTAATTCAAGATCACACAATATTTTCCTATGCAGTGAAGTCTATGATTAATTTATAGGCATATTTTTTCATATTGTTTCAGTACCAGCGTGTTGAGTTTTCCTATGCAAGCACACAATTTCTGAATTATGCAATAAAAAGATGGTTCTTTGTAAAGTCACTCTAAATAAAGTGCAAAACCGTGAAACCATATTGATCCGTTGCTCTCCCTACATTATGTTTTAGTTATATGTATTACATTTACTTACTTTGAAAAATCCATCAGGCAATGTCATCAATTTTTCTTTCTCTAGCTATATATATTTTAAAGAATGTTGTAAGAGGCAAAGCTGCTTAGTGTATTCATAGTCATGTGTGTAAGAACACATACATACATCTCTTTTTATACATCTAGTTGTATACATACACACATCTATTATATGATTTCAGTATGATCTAATATGATCTCAATATATGAAATATACATGAAATATACATGAGAGTGACAAAAAAAAATTTTTTTTTCAGTACTGAGGGTTGAACCCAAGGCCTTGTGCTTGAATGTTTTACAGGTGCTGTACCACTGAGCTGCACCCTCAGGTTTTTTTTTTTTTTTTTTTTTACTTTTTGAGACAGGGTCTTGCTAAATTATGCAGACTGCCTCTGATCTTCAACTTGTGATCCTCCTGCCTCCACCTCCCAAGTTGCTGGGATTACAGGTGTGCACCACCATGCCTACCTCAACAAAAATTCCTTCCAATGAAAATTTTGATGAGGAATTCTAGATTTCCTTGTTATTTTATTACTCTCAGAAGTGTATGAAATACTGGTCCACCCTATGGTGACATCTATTCATTTTGTTGAGAAACCTGTATTCATTTGAATCTTTTCCCCTCTGTCACTGTTAAGTGTTATTGAGTCAGGCCTGATGCATAGCGACCCCATATAGAAAAGAGTAAAACACTCCTCAACACTGTATCATGCACACTATATTTTGCATGTTTAAGCCCATTGTTGCAGTCACTGTGTCAATCCATCTAGTTGAGGGTTTTCCTTTTTTCTTTGTTCTGCCACCCTTCCAAACATGATGTCCTTGTCCAGGGGTTGGTTCCTCTTGATAACATGTCCAAAGTATGTAAGAAAAAGTCTAGCTATCCACAAAGCACTCTGGTTGCTCTTTGTCTGAGATGGATCTCTTGGTTCTTTTGGCACTTCACAATATATTCAATATTCATCTCCACTATCATAATTCAAAAGCATCAATTTTTCTTCTGTCTCTTTTACTCACTGTTAAGCTTTCACAAACATATGATGCGACTGAAAGTATCATGGCATGAAAAAGGCACACCTAGGTCTTCACTGTGGCATCTTTACTTTTCAATACTTTAAAGGGTCTTTTGCAGCAGCTTTTCCCAATGCAATGCACTTTTGATTTCTTGACTACAGCTTTTCGTGGATGCTGGTGGTAGAACCAAGGAAAATGAACCAAGCCTCAATCTTTTCTCTATTTATCATGAAGTTGCTTTCTGACCCAGTTGTAAGGATTTTTGCTTTCTTGATGATGAGATACACTCCACACTGAAATCTGTGTTCTTTGACCTTCACCAGTAAATGTTTTACATCCTCTTCATTTTCAACAGAGTTGTGTCATCTGCATAACAAAGGTTGTTAATGAGTTTTCATGCTATCCTTATGCCATATTCTTCTTCATCAAGTCTAGCTTCTCATATTATTTGCACAGAATAGAGGTTGATGAGAATACAGCCCACTATGTCACACAACTTTCTTGACTTTAAATCAGGAAGTGTTTCCTTGTGCTTTTCAAATGACTACTTCCTGATCCATGTACAGATGCCCCACAAGTACACTTAACTGCTCCAATGTTTTTATTCTTCACAATATTACCCATAAATTGTTGTCATCCACACAGTCATATGCCTTTGCATGGTCAATAAACATAGAGAGACATTTTTCTAGTATTCTCTGCTTTTGGCCAATATCCATCTGACATCAACAGTGATGTCTCTGCTTCCCCTTCTATATAATGTGTTATTTTTCTCCAAATACTTATAAGAGTTTCTTTTCTCTTGGGTTTTCAGGAGATTGATTGTAAAATGTCTGAGCATGGTCCAGTTTAAGTTTTTCCTTCTTAGAGTTGGCAGAATTTCTTCAATCTGTAAATTTGTGACCTTTATGGAATTTGGTAATTGTTAGCCATTGTTTTATTCAAATATTTTGTTGATATCTATCTTTTTCTCCTTGGCACTAGTATCTAATGACATGAATGTTAGTCTCTAACACTTTCATGTAAGTTCCTGAAATTCCATTTGTTTAATTTCAGTCTTTTTCTTTCAATATTATCATCCCTTTGTTTCCTAAAGAGAAAGTAGTGTTCTTTTCTTGGATACCATACAGTTATATCTGACTTATAGCCACCCTATGTAAAACAGAAAGAAAAACTCCCCATTATTGTGCCATACACAGGATCTGTTTATGTTTTAGCCTATCATTATAATCACTATGTTTCTTCTCATTTTGAGTTGTTCCACATCAGCAAAAGGGGGTCCCATATACTTTACTCCATTCCTGTTGTTAAGGTCAAATCTACTTTGAGGAGGCTACTCTTCCGGGTTATCTTTTAAGTGCAGTCTGTGGGGCTCATTTCCCAGCACCATATTTGATAGTGCTGCTGCATTGTTCATAGGCTTTATCAGTGGCTAATTATTTTGGGAATGGCCTGCCAGGTCCTTTTCCCTATTCTGTCTTAATCTGGAAGCTCAGGTGAAATCTGTGCACCATGGGTGGTGCTGCTGATATCTGAAATATTGGAGACATAGCATTCAGTATCACAGCAAAACATAGGCCCTCAAAGCACTGACAAGCTGGTACACACTTGGGGGAGTGGTGTGGTTTGTGGCTTTTATTTGTTTTGTTTTCCTATCAGTATCTATTTGCAATTCTGGAAGATGAGGACATACAAGAATAAAACAAAAATCAGTAATAATCAAATAATATAAGCACACAACAAAACAATACATAGCAAGGAAAAGAAAAAATTATACAAATATGGAATTTACCAACATATGGTCATTTTAAAAAATGATTTCTTTACCCTTTGTGCCAGCTACTTTCTCCTTCTCAATGTCTTCTGTTTGTTATTACTGGTTGCCAACAAATTGGGTCTGACTCATAGTAACTCTATATACAAAAGAATGAAACTGTGCCATGCTGGGCACTATGTCAATGCTTTTCTACTATTCATAGGATTTTCAATGGTTGATTATTTTTGGATTATTTCCAGAGTGACCTGTTTCTAGGGTTTTTGGTGGTAATCAGGAAGGAAGATGAACTGGATGTGTATGTACCTTCTTAGCTGAAAGTGAAAACTTCGGGCACCAATGATTTTTAAGAATCTCAGAGTCCGATGAATCATTATGAATTACATAAGACTGATAGATTTAAGAGAGAAGAGAGAAGAAAGCATTCTTTTCAGCATTTGGGGGAAAGAATGTTCTGTTCACCTAATTAGAGTTCACAATCAGATTACTGAAAGAAAATAGAAACTTATTTACTTAGAAGTGGCATCTTCATCCTCTTTTATAGTGAAGGTTACAAAATTCACTAGAAAAGAGAGAGGGGGAGCTATTATATGTGAGAATTTTCAGGAGGTAGTCAAAGCTGTTTCTTACATTTTGATTGTTTTCCTTGTTATGTCTTAGCTTATGTTTAAGCAAGTATGTATATGTATATATACATAAACATAACTGACTTTTACTTTTTAATGTATTTATGTTTATATGCATCCACATTTAATGTATACATATTTAATTATTTAAACTGTGTGAAAACAAATGTTGCATATTGATTCAGTTTAGTAACCAGGAATGTCTATGAAGAGAGCACAATGTAATAACTCTTCGAAGACTGAATTATGTGTAAATGGCTAAGTTGAAAATTATGATCAAAAGCTTCAGAATTTTACTTAAGCAAGTATTGATTCAAAAGATGGAGAGTAGCATGAGATGAGTGAGGGTTATAAAATGTCAAAGCTAAGGAAAAAGAGATATCTTGAATCAGGGAGGAAGTCATTGCTCATTAAACATGAAAACTTCTATAAGTTAAAATGTGCGAGGATGCCTTACTTAGAACCTGTTAGAGGGAAGCTGGTCAAAGGCATCGGAATTCTGTATTCAAGAGCTGAAAATGAGGTACGGCATACGATTCCACTGATTAAAGTAGGAAGATGTTTTCATTTACCATGCTGGGTTGACTGTTGATGGGAGTATAAGGATGAATCCAAGCAAAAGTGTCAAGACTGGAAGGAAGTTAGGCCACTAAGATGAATGGAATTGATCTTACACAGTGGAAATAAATTTGTAAATAGAGGGAGAAAACATTTAATGAAGCAGTTTTCATGACTGTGAAAGCTGGGCAAGATTTTGATAGACATTTAGGCAACCTTCGAAGGATAGAACATGGTATTTTATTGTTGGCAAGTTGTTGGGATGGTTATGGAGAAGGCAGAGTTAAGGATGAATTTCTGATGTGCAGTCTATGAAACTAGCAATTAATGAATATGAAATATGAGGAGTCAACACTTTAATGCAGGGAGAGAGAGAGAGACAGAGACAGAGAGGGAGAGACAGAGAGAGACAGAGAGAGAGAGGAGACAATAAGAAAAGAATGTCTAGTTTTTGAAAGATGTTTCAAGATATTTATGAACCATACAGTTTGTGATGTCCACTAAGTTGATTTAATTGTAAGATTAGGTCTCTTACCATGGGATGTTTGAGGTAAGCTCCAGAATTAGGAGTTCAAAGTTACAGAAAAATCACATTCCAGAAATGTGTGTTACAGGAATTGCTGTGACAGTGTGTGTGTGTTGGGGGGTGGGTGCTATGAGAGCAGGCTAATTTTTTCCCAAATAGTGGTGGTAGCGTCTTTCTTATTAACCTGGCTTCTTGAAACATCTTGTTCAATGGTACTGAGGATGCTTTATTTGTAAGTGGTACACAAAGGTAAATAGAGTTGGGTTATATGAGACACATTATGGTATTATTAACTATAATAAATTATTTTACTTTATTTATGCTGCATATAACATATACCTCTTTCAGAGAGTAGGAGTAATTTAAAGCATTCAGAATTATCTTTGGTGAATTATTGTCAATTCATCTTTAATCGCCTACCTAAGGGAGGAACAGGAAAGATCTTGCCAATGTTTTTAAATTTCTAAAAAAATAGGGACATATTTAACTTTCAAGCAGGAAAAGGAACTTTTAAACTGACTTTTTTACTTATAACAACTTAAATCATTTCTATATTTTCTATAGAAAATTCTGATCTTGAACTCTAATATGAGCAAATCAGATATACCATTAAAATGTGACCCATAGAAGCACAGTGAATTATTTCTCTCCAAATTATGCAGCTGCTCAATTATTTTTGAATTCAACATTACTTGTAAAGTAAGTTTCATTCAAATCTAGTATGGATTTTCAACAAAGTAAATTTTCACCACTGATTCAGGATTTTGTTCCATTTTGAAAATAACGTTGGAGAGAGAACAGAAAATTGTCTACAAATGAGCCAATTCTTGAGACACTTCTAATGAAAGGATGAAAGATAAGTCTTTCTACCTGAGCTGAATACAATGTATGAATAACAAGCCAATTATTGCTGCTGGGGGATTTTGTCAACAAAATAGCTGATCAGGAAGCAATGTGACAATTTGCACTATAAGCTTGGAAATTGATGAGTTCTTTATGGCACATAATTATTTTATTATCTCAGAAGCTCCATGTCTTGGCACTTCTTGGTTTGAAACACAGAAAGGAAATGTAGAAACTATTGATGTTGTCATCTGGCACTTAGGGAAGTTGGAGATAGAAGCCATTTTGCAGGGATAAACTTTCACTTGATAACCTGTTAGTCAGAAGAGGGAGAAGACTATAGTGTTTGGTATTGCAGACATCTTGATTAAGAATGTTTCCCCCTTGGAGAAAAAGAAACTTACTATATATGTGTATACATCCACACACACTATATACATGATACATATAGAGATACAGAAAAAATGCAGTATTTGATATTGATATAATACTTATTTACTAGGTACTGGGATGAATCCAAAGAAATCAATGGGGAATTACAGAATTGGAAACTAAAGATACATACACACACATACACCTTCTGAAATACAGGGGGATATCATACTTTAGAAATGCAGAAGCTTGGATTTGAAGGACAAATCTGCTGTTGTATTTGCTCAACACATTACCATTCTCGGCTTAGTGTTTTCATTTGGAAAAAAAATGGATTATAACAATCCCTATTGAATGTTGCTGACTTGAAGAAAAAATAAAATAATATTTAAAATTTTATCAGAATGTTCTTTACATAATCAGTTTGAATACATTGTTTCTGCTACCAGTACTGGGTTGTCTGGATGCTTATATCCAGGTGAGGGGTGTGTTAATGTCTGGGCATTTTGTTGTATGCTGCAGGTGAGAAATTAACAATCTGGGAGGTATGGATTATAATTGGTTGAATATAAAGGTCATTCATTTGCCACTCCAGGGGGAAAAAGAGTAGCATGTCACAGACATAACTGTAGCCAGACCATGATGAGGGAAGTGATCAACGTGATGAAGAGGAAGGTTCTTGAATGTTGTCATCTGGAAGAGGACTGGTTTGAACAAGTTTGATAGCTCTCTCTATCTTTTCCTCTTACCAAAAAGGAAACAGGTTTAGATTAGAAGGCCTCATGAATGACTTTCCCAGTGACTGTTATGTTGACAACATCATTTGAGGTATTATTTTTATGATAACTTTTTAATAGGAATTTTTAGTTAGTGTTCCCCTTAATGGGTTTCATTATGACATTTCCATAACATGCATACCATTGTACATTGCTCATGTTCACCTCCCCTTACCCTTGTCATGACCTCTTCTTCTCCCCTGCCTTGATCACCTTCCATTTCAAGTACTGATAAAGATGTATAAAGATGGTTTTGAAGTATGAAACTTACTCCTGTATTACTATGAGCATGCCATTTGACTTGCAAGAAACACAATTGGAATAATGATTAGTAATTCATCTTGTGAGTTCCAGAATAAATTCCTACCACTTTAAGTATAAAAAAGACCAGAGATGGATATTATATGACATTGTGAAATGAGAGAGAGTATGAAAGAGAGAGAGAAAGGAAAAGGGAAAGAGAGAGAGAAGAAAATAATTTATGAGATTATGAGATTTTGAAAAACATACCCTCTTCCCTCTATGTGGACCTTTTCCAGATATGGATTATTTTGACTAGGTAAGAGATATGAAATTTAAAAAGAGGTGTTATTTCATGGGTTTGAGTAAAACAATTCTTGAAGCTACCTGAAGTATTTCATGACCTATTGCTTATGCCACGGCTCCATCTGTGCTTTCTATCCCTCTTCGTGCATCCAATTAGAGATGAAAATTTATTGTAGTACAGCAGCAATGGGGAGGACTTAACTGGACAGGGGGCTACATATTGCATTTGATGATGTCAAAATGATTGCAGGAAGGGCAGAGAAACACAAGGTCATGGAAACAGAGCACACTAAAAATTCTGCATTTTGGGGGAACTATAGAACTCTCGGCCTGTAATGAATGTTTAAACCTCTAACCTAAGAAACAGCCAAATTTATTTGACTTCTTGTAGAATTAAGCTTTGATCCCAGGATAACTATATCTCCTCATTAGTATGCCTGAGAAGGCTTAGAGCTGTCGGAGAATTTGCTGTTTGTCCTAGCCAACACCTGACATTAGATCCTTGGCCTCCCTGTCTTATAGCATTCACTAAAAGGGACTTATAATTGTGGGTACTTCCTTTATCTCTTTGAGATAAATATGTATCTCCTGCAAATTAGGAGTGTCATTTTCAAGTACCTGAAACCTATTGCTTTGAAATGTAGTCACTCGGAAGGATAAAGCCCTTGTTTCCAGATTCTGTGGGTGGATAAAATCCTAACTTTCATAGCTGCAAGCTAGCAAAGACAGCTGGTCTAATGAGATGAATATTGCCACATTTTGGAAGTTTTCCACTGGTGCCTCACTCTTTTCCATTCCCCATTTCTTTATCCTTCCGATAAAATGCCCAGTCACCTCTGCCCAAATCAGAATGGGGCTCTTTGTTGTTAGGTGCCATTGAGTTGGGTCCAACTCATAGTGACTCTATGCACAATAGAAAGAAAAATGCACTATATCTGACAGTGCTTCTCTGCTATCCACAAGGTTTTCAATGGCTGATTGTTTTGTGAGTGCCAAGGGCTGCCAAGTCCTTCTCACATTTTTATGATGCTGGAGATTGAACCCAGGGCCTCAGAGTGCATGGAGCAAGCACTCTACCAACTGAGATAAGCCATAGCCTACTTCCTGTACTGTTATTAGCTCCTGAATAAAATTTGTTTTTACTGCTTTGACTAATGTTCAACTCTATTTTTGACCATCTCATGATTATATTTCATTCTATTCTACTGTATGCTGTTTCTATCAAGGAACAAATTTTTAGCCTGCTTTCAATTATCCAGTAGTATATTTGCCTCCACATCCTAAAGAAGTCATAGAATCATACGCTAATAAGAGACATTTGATATATACAGATATGTGGATCTATGAAAAGAGGTCCTGCATAGCCTAAATTCTGAGATTAGGATTCTAATAGTATCTTAGTAAACAGGAATGGAGATGAAAAAGGAAGATGCAATCCCATGTAGTCACAACATGGCTACAATCAGTCATTCCTTGTCAGATATTTCAAAAGAGGAAGAAAGTCTGAAAGAAATTCTGGAGACATAAAAGATAGAAACTGTTACATTAAAAATAATAATAGTAATACTTCAAAGAATATTTGTCTTCTAAATATCTAAGTATACTAAGAAAATTACATTGAAACATTTCATGACCATTTCAGGAAGAAATATGCTAACTATAATATATATAAACTACTAAAATTTAAAGAAAGACATGCATATGGAATTTAAATGATGGTGAAATTATATGATTAAATACTCTGTAATAAAACTGTGCTACTTATGTGAGTCTAACATGAGGAAATAGCATATGAAAATAGCAGAATCATAGCCGGGTGCTGGGGTACACAACTGTAATCCCAACAATATGGGAGGCTGAGGCAAGAGGATCACAAATTTGAGGCCAGAAGAAGCCTGTGCAAGTTAGTGAAATCTTGTCTCAAAATAAAAGAATATAAAAGGGATGGGGTGGAACTCAGAGGCAGAGCATTTCCTTAGCATGTGTAAGGCCACAGGTCCTGAAGAAAGAGAAAAAGAGAGAAAGAGAAAGAAAAAAGGAAGAAAAATAAATAAATAAAGAAGAAAGAAAGAAAGAAAGATTAGAATCAGAACACACATTGGCATATATAGTATAACCCTAGTATAGTAGTGTATTAACTCACTTTTGTGCAAACACACATATTAATCAGATATACATAGACTCAAAAAGCAATATGGG
Source organism: Pedetes capensis (assembly GCA_007922755.1). Taxonomy (NCBI): domain Eukaryota; kingdom Metazoa; phylum Chordata; class Mammalia; order Rodentia; family Pedetidae; genus Pedetes; species Pedetes capensis. The sequence goes on along the minus strand of VMDO01006301.1, from coordinate 56,800 downwards.
ATTTCTAAAATTCAGTAAGTCATTTGTCACCTAATTGTGAGATCATGAACAGTACTATTTCCTTTTTCATGCCTTTTTGCATTTGTCTACTTTCTTCCAGTCACTAAAAAACAAAACAAAACTAAACTAAACAAGAAACACCACACATAAAGTTAAGGACTATCAGCAGCATCATAAACAATGACAGGCATACACAACATTTAAAATGTGTGAATCACTTTGAAGTGAAACATAATACTCAACAAAATGTCTACATCTAGAATGCCATTGCCATAGTGAACTTCTTTAGGGTAAGGATGGTCTAATTTGCCTTTTCCAAAAGCTTTCAATCAAGCTTGTCAAATATGTGATGAGTAAACAGGTACCTATGAATTTTCGAGGAAAAAAATCTTATTTCAATATTCACTTGACAGAAGAATTTATTTTACATTTTATTAAAATTTAAATTAAAATATTTTCTTTTGTAAGAAAGGTTAAAGTCTAGAAAGATTACTGATTTGCTTGAGTTTTCACAGAAACTGGGAATGATTAAAAAGGTAATGCCAACTTCAAATCCAATGATCTCTTGGTTTCTCTAAAACATTTTACCTAACTAACAGGCATTTACTGAGAATCTGCTCTGTGCAAAGTATTATCTAAGACAGTAGTGACAAGCAAAATGTGTCATAAAATTTAAAGCCTCCTATAAGGATTCATTGGGAGAAGGGCCTGGCAACCCACTCCCAAGGCAATCCCGAAGCACTCAGCCATTGAAAACCCTATGAGGGTCGCTATGAGTCGGATACCGACTCGACGGCACCTAACAACAACAACAATAAGGATTCATATGTGGGTTGGCCAGAGAACCAGAGCTGCAGGAAAGGGGAGCATGGTTAACCAGTCAGCGAGAGAGCCATCTCACCTGTTCCAAGGATTCTCCTTTGGTTCAAACTGTAAAAGATTATTGGAACAGCATCAATATCCATCTGCATATTTCTTAGAAGCACAAAGGTAGCTTGTGCATTCTGCAAAAATGATTTGTTCTACCAACTTTCTATACCAAATGTGAGTCATCCTTAAGACTTGTGAATTAAACTATACACCTTTGTTCATATAGCTCCATTGATGAAAATAAGAGAGCCAGAAATGAAAGTCCCAATTCAAGAAGTTCTCAGTAAGAGCAGAAAAGCTAATGGTTACAGGTTCTTAGTTTATGTGAACCCAAATTTTATGGAGGTAGATGATAATTCATTTCTGCTGAAGATGAATCTCTCACAAAAACACAAACTATGTCAATTGCAAAATACTTTCTTAAAGGTCATGTAACAACTACAATGTCCTCAGAAGAGTTTTTAAAGTATTCCTTGCTGGAGAGAATTGATTTAATCACCTGTGACCTGTCTTCCAGGGACAATTAAAATTTGGCAGCATTCTGCAAAGACACATTTGCAGGAAAGAAAATGCTAAAGATACTTTCCCTAAAAAGCCTAACCCCAACTTTTATAGCGCCTCAATTTATTTTCACATTGTACAAATAGAACGGGATTTATTACTTTGTTCTCGTTTATTTGTTTAATGAATATCTCTTTTTTTTCACCAACAATGCTACCAAGAGCCCACAAGACTCAAGAGCAAGAAATATTTCAAAGCTAAGAATAAGAAAAAGCCATAAAGAATTCAGTTTAATTGTCTTCACAAATCTAATCTGACTGTTCTCATAATGCTTTCTTCCCTGGGTGCCTCTGATTCAGACCTTTTGTGTCATGCAAAGAACAATTAACACAGAGTTAAGAATGCAGGTTATATATTGGAAATGAGACTTTCCTATGCTTTCAGGAACTCAGAAGAAACAAAATTATATGTGGATGTTTTGAATTTCAATAACCAGGTATCATCACTTGTTACCAGCCAATTTGAAGGCAGAGGTTATTCTCTTGAGGTTTTATCACCATAAATTCACCCAACATCATGACACCGAGAGGGAAAAAGGATGTGATTTCTTTACCACCTGACTTTCAGAAATGGCTCAAATGACGGCTCTAATGAGATTTTAAGGAAGTGCCTGGAAGTACCTATGAGAGGAACTAGACTGGGTGGAATATTCCCCCAAGGGACTTACAAAATAGCATTTGCTAAAGCGTACTCTGCAGAATCCTAAGTCCTTGAAATGTTATTAAATGTTATTTGATTGAAAACATACAAAAAACCCTGAACAATTGTGTCTGTGAAAATGAACATTTCAATAAAATTAAAATGCTCTATATGTCCTATAGTTTTAAATAAATAAGTGTTGATTATCCACTTTCCAGAAAAGAAGGAATAGATAATTCTTCAAAATTCACTGGTTCCCATAACCCTTCTTCTTGCTAAGTACTTAATGGAAAAGAGTTCATTGTCAGCTCTAGATAAGGACATTACTCTGCTCCCAGCAATTTCCACACTGTGTGGTTGATGCATGCTTGACAAATTTTTGGTGTGGGGGAAGGGCTTGGGGGTGAAGTACTGTGTGGGTCAGGTTGTTTAGAATTGTAAGGTTTGGCATCCTAGTATTAAACCATCTATCTGATAAAATAAACTTTTCTCTGCATTTCCCCAAAAGTCAGTCATGGTAAGTATTCTCCAAAATATGAGAGAAGTTCAATAGATACATAGAGTAAAGAAAATAAGACCCAGGAGTTTAATATAACTTGCACATTTAGTTGTGACAAATCTGGAAATTAAACTTATTGTGATGTTCCCACCCTTTCCACTCTCCAGATCTGATGATGAATATTGTTGGTGCCCACTTGCATGGTATGTAGTCAGGCCTTGTCTCAGAGCAGAACCTGGAATCAATTCTACTAGTGCAAACTAAGGCAATCAGACCATTATCACTTCGCTATCAAGAGTAATGACTCATGGACAGACCTCTGAAAAGAGTTAAAAAGCCTGTTTCCAATTCATTACTTTCCTCACATGATTAATGAGTTTATGAGGCATTGAGCTAGAAGGTAGTACATGACTTCTCATGCTTGCATACAAGAACCAGACACAACTTTCTCAAGGTTTTTATTCAGAGTTTAGTAATCTGTATATTTAACTCCCAGGTTGCGTTTTTTTCAGGTGAACCTTGTGCCATGTATTAAGAAGTTATGATACAAGGAATATGAAGACTTATTTGTTGTTGTTGTTGTTAGGTGCCGTCGAGTCGGTATCCAACTCATAGCGACCCTCATAGGGTTTTCAATGGCTGAGTGCTTCGGGATTGCCTTGGGAGTGGATTGCCACGTCCTTCTCCCACTTTTGCGGTGCTGGGAGTTGAACTCAGGACATCAGAGACTGCAGCGCGGTGCTCTACCCACTGAGCTAAATCCCAGCCCCATGAAGACTTATAGTTATTGCTAATATAGAAAATAAAGATATCGATACAAGATAAGTGTTTTAATCATTCTACACACAAAAGAGTATGTTGGATACCCAAGCAAAAGTAATGAAAGTACGAATTTATTAGATGTTACCACCATATTCAAAAGGCTGTATATCTGATTGCTTTGGTTTTAAAGCTAGCTCACATTCAAGGAGACATGATCTACAGACTGTTTCTAACTTAGTATTTCCTTTTTTAAAATGACTGCCCTGTGGTTATTTCTACACTCATGCTCACTTCAGATTTTTTATAAATATTTATGTAAGTAGTATGGGACAGTGTCAATGAAGAGTACCAAATGAAATCACATACTGACCATATGTACATCCCAACATGTGGAACCTAATTGGAAGTGAAAAGTTAAATAACATAAGAAAATAAAGAATGACAATTATATTTTTTAGAAAATAGTTTAATTTGTCCAATAAAGGAGTGTTTTGATTTGTCTGCTTGTATTTTACTCTGTCCCATGCTTCAAGTAGCAAAAAGAGGCTAGGCTCTAAGCAAAGAAAGTTGAGTTTTGGCACATTTAAATAGAAGAGAATATTCAAAATTATCACAGCTTAACAAATCCTAGATCTTTTGAATATTGCAACCATTATATAAAGCAGGGGCTGGAAATTAGCTTAGCTAGTAGAGTGCTGTCCTGCACTCTCTGAGGCCGTGGGTTTGACCCTCAGCATCACAAAAACTGGAGAAAGACAGCACAGCTCCCAAAAAATCCCCAAACAGCTATGGAAAACCCTGTGGACAGCAACGTAACACTGACATAGTGTTGGGACCTAAGTGTAAAATAGAAACTGAAATTTAAATATATAAATAAATAAATAAGGAAAAGATAAAACTGATCTATGAATCCCAAAGGTACAAGTCCAAGTGGTGTAACTACTGAAACTTAACAAATATAAACTGTCCAATTTTAAGAATGTCAGGGTTTTTTTTCTTTTTTTACCTAGCGATTTTATAAAAGCATCACGATTGTTGTCTTATTCAACTGTCCCTCTTTTACACCGACCACTCCTATTCATCTGAACAAACAAAGAAATAGTAATTGAAAGTCACTGGGGGAAAGTAAAACATTTTTGAATAGACCAAGGAGGATCCCTGATCTAGGGATAAACTAGTCCTTTTCAGTGCATGTCATCCTGACAGCTTTCTTATTTGGTGTCTTGCAGAGAGAGATAATATCACAGCATGCTATGGAGGCAAAGAACTAAAGGGACAAAACAGAGCCCTCAGAAAGGCGCTGAGTTATTGATTTTTTTCTTAAATAACATTTCTATGAAAGTAGAGAATTTGAGTTTATAACAAGAAAGCTGCCTTCGGCTTTGTGCCTCCTTGACTTCTAAACCCTGGGAAAGAACTGAACAGTGTGGTAAGTATTGCAAAGAAACTCTGCAAATATGAAATCTAGTAGGAGTAATAGAAGTAGAACTCAGTTTTCCTAATTTCAAGTTAGATGCTCTTTATGTTTTTAAGGATATATTAATTGGCAGCTGGGCAAGGCAGCGCATGCCTGTAATCCAAGGGTCTCTGGAGGTAGAGGCAGGAGGATCATAGGTTCAAGGCTAGAGGCAACCTATATAATTTAGCAAGAACCTGACTCAAGATGAAAAAATTGGAAAAAATGGGTTTTGGGTGCAGCCCAGTGGTAGAACTCGTACAAAGCATGCATTACGCCCTGAGTTCAACCCCCATGTACCACAAAAAGTTATTGTGTGTGTCAAAAAGTTATTGTGTGTGTGTGTGTGTCTGTGTGTCTGTGTATAACATCTTCCCTTGGAACAGTCTCTGAGAACTACTTTGGAATGAAGCAGTGCTTGATCAGATATTGGAAGAGGAAGCAGAAAGCATCAATATAGGATTTACCTAAGTAGAACCTCTCCGTTCCCTGCCAACCAGGATGGAAACTACTACATCTATTTCAACAAGAACTTCCCAGGTAATCAAAGAGGTTCAGACTGGGATCTCTGGCTACTCTGAGATGGTCTATGTCCAAAGTGACCTCACAATGTGCACATTACGAAAAACTGAGTAATTCTATTATCTAGTCAACACCTGAAGATAAGCTGGGTAGTATGTAACTTTTGTTATGTCTGTGTACAGTGACCAGTCCTAAGTAACTAATGTGATTGTCAAGAGAAAAATAAAAATGTCATTGCTTAGATTATTTATCTGGAAATAATTTAAGACTAACTTATGAAAAGTTATACTTCCATACACTACATATAAATACACACATTCAGACATTCATATACCACACACACACATAGACAGGTAAGTATACAGATGCATAAATACATCAACTGACAGAAACAAAGGATGAGAGATTATCTTAGATACATAGTTAGGACAAAACTAGAACTCCAACCTGAGTTTTTCACATCCAAATGTGTTTCTTGCCCCTGTGCCATGATTTTTCTCTTCTGAAACATAAAATCTCATCTCAAAATGATAATATAATTTCTAAGTTGTGTCATACATTTTTCCCTAAATGAGAATGAAACACTACATCTGGATAAATAAGCAAATATCCTATCTCTACATTTCTCCCTTTGTGTTCTTCATCTTTTCCAATGAATGTGTTCCTTAAAAAGGATCCCTGGTGTGAGATTATAAATTTATTTTTCTTACACATTTTACTGTGCATAAAGATATTATGTAGAAATCCGTTCTGAGGGATTGAACATTTAAATATAAGATCTGAAACAGTAAAACTCCTAGAAAAAAACGTAGGAGAAAGACTTATCAATTCTGATCTTGTCAATGACTTCTTGTGTATGACATAAAAATTAAGGCAACGAAGGCAGACAATAACCAAAACAGGGTCTGTATCAAACTAAAAAGCTTCTGCACAACAACTGACAAAATGAAAAGGTCATTTATGGAATGGGAGAGATATTTGCAAACTCTATCTGATAAGGAGTTAGTATTTACAATGTGTAAAAAACTCAGACAACTGAGTATAAGTATCAAAAATAAATAAATAAAACCAAATAACCTGTTTAAAAATGGATAAAGGACACAAAAAGATATTTTTCCAAAACCAGACATAAAAGTGGACAAGAGGTATATGAAGAGGTGCTTTAACATCAGTAGTCTTTGTTGTTGTTAGGTACTATGGAGTCAGGTCCAATTCATGGTGACCTTTTATACAACAGATGAAACATTCCCCACACTGTGACATGCAAATGATATTTTTTTGCCTTTAATCCCACTGTTGCAGCCACTGTATTAATCCATGTAGTTGAGGGTCTTCCTTTTTTGTTGTTGTTTACTCAACACTCAGCTAAATATGATGTCTGCTGAACATCTCCAGGATTCATAGAGAAATGCAAATCAAAGCCATACATATCACCTCAAACATAGAATGGGTTTTTTCAAAAGGACAAGAGATAACAACTATTGTTGAAAATATGAATAAAAGGAATATTTTGTACACTATGGATGGGAAGGTAAATTGGTACACCCATATAGAAAGTTGTAAGGTGATAACTCAAAAATAGAGTACCACCATTGGATCTCAAATTCCTATTTCCAGGTATGCATTCACTTAACTTAAATTAGGATCTTAACTTAAATTAGGGTCTCAAATGGATTTTACCTTAACTTAGGATCTCAAAAAGATGTCTATATTCTGTATTTATTGTGGTAGAATTCACAATAGCCAAGATATGAATATGCAAACAAACTAATAGCCAATAAATGGAGGAATGAGTTGAATGAGTGAATATATATGTATATATATATATATATATATATATATATATATATATATATATATATATACATATATATATACATATATATATAGAGAGAGAGAGAGAGAAAGAGAGAGAGAGAAAGAGAGAGAGAGAGAGTGTATGTGTGTAAAATATTTCTACTCATGAGTAGGAATCTGTACATGGATCAGAGGCAGTCATTCAAACACAACAGGGAAACACTGGCTGGTTTAAAGTCAAGAAAATTGTGCATCAGTGGTGTATGCTTTCACCTTGTCTTTTTAATCTCTATGCTGAGCAAATAATCCAAGAAACTGGACTTTATGAAGAAGAATGTGGCATCTTGATTGGTGGAAGGCTCATTAACAACCTGCATTATGCAGATGACACAACTCTGTTTGCTGAAAATGAAGAGAATTTGAAACTTTTATTGGTGAAGAACAAAGACACAGCCTTCAGTATGGATTTCATCTCAACATCAAAAAACAAAACAAAACAAAACAAAAATCCTTACAACCCTTTCAGTATACAATTTCATGGTAAATGGAGAAAAGATTGAAATTTTCAAGGATTTTACTTTACTTGGTTGTATAATCAACACCCCTGGAAGCAGCAGTTAAGAAATCAAAAGATGCATTACATTCAGAAAAGCTGCTGTAAAAGACCCCTTTAAAGTGTTGAAAAATTAGAATGTCTCATTGGAGAGGAAAGTATGCCTGATTCATGCCATGGTATTTTCAGTCATATTATATGATTGTGAAAGATAGACACTGAATAAGGGAGACAGGAGAAAAATTGATGAATTTGAATTATGATGCTGGAGATGAATATTAAATATACAATGGACTGCCAAAAGAATCAAAGTATCAGTCCTAGAAGAAGAGCAACCAGAGTGCTCCTTCAAAGCAAGAATGTCTAGTTTGAACATGTTATCCAGAGGGAACAATCCCTGGAGAAGGGCATCATGTTTGGTAGGGTGGCAGATCAATGAAAAATAGGATACCCTCAACCAAATGGATTGACTCAGTGGCTGCAGTGATGCCTGGCACAGAATTGGGGAGTGTGTTCTTTTGTTATACATAGGGTAAATATAAGTCAGAACCTGATTAGATGGCACCTACTAACAGCAATAACGCACTAATCTAGGAATGTTATTAGTAAGGTTGTTGTTGTTGTTAGGTGCCTTCGAGTCATGTCCAACTCATAGCGACCCTCATAGGGTTTTCAATGGCAGATTGTTTTTTCGGGATTGCCTTGGGAGCGGGTTGCCACATCCTTCTCCCATTTTTGCGGTGCTGGGAATTGAACTCGGGACCTCAGAGACTGCAGCACAGCGCTCTACCAACTGAGCTAAATCCCAGCCCATTAGTAAGGTAGGAGGGGGAAAATCACTCCATGTTAAAAATTTCCAAATATTCAGCTTCCATATTTATCTGTTGGTTTATTTGGTGCTTAAAGTCTCAGTATCAGCCAAGTAAGATCATCTGTATGGTGTTTTGGAGGCAGGAAGGCCAGTGGAGTCACTTATTCATAAAAGCTAGAGAGAACTCAGATCCCAGATAACAGATGAGCCAGCATGATTTACCAGAATGTCACATAGTTTTGGAATTATAATCACTGGTGAATCCCAAGAATGTGTCATATGAAAATATGGCCAATAAGGTAAGCAAATCAGAAAATTTTGGGTAATCCTAGTTCAGGTTTGAGGAATGGAAAAGTTAGATGGCCTCGAAATTAAAGCTGTACTTAGAAAGGTCCAGAACTTCTCACTGATATTCTTCTTAGTGGTTTTATGAGGGTCCATGTTACAATTTAGGAGAACTCTGAAGAACTAGAGAATTTTATTTGATACCATTCCATTTCATAAATCTTTCTTCTGCTGCCCTATGAAATTCTGATTGACTCTATTTTCAGGCTCATCTCTCCCTTGTTGAAAAAAAATGATACATCCAGGACAGGTAAAGAGCTTCCTCTTTGCCACTCACCCTCTAACTCTTCCATCTTTTCAGCTATAACCTGAACAAAGGACACTAAAGGTTAATACCACATTTGTACTTAATCTCTGGCTGAGAGTGCACTTGATGAGAATCTTTTAAGAATCAAAGTGGATCAACACTTAGAGAGAAGGTTGCTACAATAAATGTGCACCAAATGTGAAGTCTTTGTAACTGACTTTCACAGAACAGAAGTCCTCAAAAATATAGGGATTTGGCCAGAAAGCTTAAGGTAATTGCAAACTACAAATTATTTACTGCTATGTATCCATACAAATTTTTGCATCTTAGATAAAGCACGGCACAGAAGATTAAGAACAATTACCCACTTAATTTCCCCTGAGAATGCAAACCTATAAATTCCTCAGAAAAGTGTTACCATGTTAATATCATAAGCCCCATGGCTGAACACATGTTACACGTGAATGTGCTGATATATTCATGGTAATATGGCCACAACAAAATTGCTCATGCCCCTAGGCTTGGAATCCAGAATAGTAAGGTCAGCAGAGTTTAATGACCTGACCCATAAAGGGCCTACATGGGAGAAGAGTCTTTTGCCTGTGACACACCACTCAGTGGGGACAATTAAGATGCCAGCTTCCAAATTTGTATGGAACTCAAATGACAACTCAGCCCAGCATCACCTTGATTCATTCTCTCCCCCAGCAATAAGCAAATACTGCAAGTAATAGTAATGATATATAACCCCTGAACAACTTGTAGGGTGCACAGAATTATAAAGTAGTTTTTAATGTGACACAGAAAGCACGCACATATTTAGCTACCACCTGCTGCTTTAATGTTAATGAATAGTGACTAGTGGATGTAGGGAACATAAGGCGCATGACCAACTGAGATGCAAGTATTCATAATAGGCACCTCTTTGCTCTTTACCCTCCCATCTAGGCCCAAGAATTTCTCAAGTCATTTGTAGAGCTTAGCTCAACTAATGTGAATAGAGTGTAAAGAAGTTGGACGTGATAGAGACTCTTGTTTTAGGGGGAAAACATAAAATGAAGAGGCATGTAACTGGAGAAAGTAATAAAGAATAAATTATCCCAGAAATGGTATTTTCAGAAGGAAGCCAGAAGAAGTAATGCCCTAGTTAACAGAGGTTGAACAAATATGCACTCTTTGCTGATCACACTCCAGTAAAGCAGTTGGTAACCTCCGTGATAGATTCAGATTACTCCCTTGGTTGTTTTAAATTTTAATATGAGATTGATAGTCCCCATAAAGTTCACACTGGCAAGACTGATCTTTGAATACATTCTTCAAACATTTAGGGCCGTAGGTACTTTCTGAAAAGGACCACTCAGCCTTCAAGTAAACAAAACATGTGAATGTCATTAGCAAGAAATGGCTAAACTTAGAACTCTGATTGACTTGGGGATTGATTTATCAGCTACATATTAATACAAACTGCTCTTTTTACACAAACAGAGTCTGATTTTAACCTATATGAGTACATGTAATACAAAACAGCCCGTTGCTGTCAGAATTAAGATTGGAGCCCTAGTTTACTAATTCAAAAACATTACTTACGAGAACCTTACCATGTTGGTACATGTGATCACTAGAGGAACATGTGTGTTGTGTAGTGTAAAAAAGGAATTGAAACAGTCCGAAGAATTACACTGCCAGCAAGACAGAAAAAACCTAGTATTAGGAAACAACCCAAAGAATGTCCTTTTATTGACATTTATTGAGATCTCTCTAACCACTGCCTCAAATCATTGAAAATGTGAGTCACATCCAATTTCTTCTCTGCTCAGAACCTTCCAAAGCTTCTAATTTCATTCAGTGAACCGGAGTACAGTTGATCTTCATTACTTTTGAATTCTGTATTTGTGAATTTGTCTACTCACTGAAATTTCTTTGTAACACCCAAATCAATATCTAATGTATGTTCCCTCTTGTTTGTGGACATGCACAAAAAATATTGATTCTCCTTGCTTACATGATTCCAGCTGAGGCTGAATAAAGCAGCACTCATTCTTCTTGTTTTACATATCATACTGTAAACAAGTAGCTTTTTAGTGGAATATTTCATGCCATATTTTAGCACTTTTGTGTTTTTCATTGGTCATTTCATTGTTAAAATGGCTCACAAGCATAGTGCGAAAGTACTAAGTGTTCATAAATGCTAGAAATCTGTGGCATAACGTACAGAGAAAATACATGTTAGAGAACCTTTATCAGGGAATAAGTCACAGTGCCTTTGGTCATGTGTTCATTGTTAGTGAATCCAAAATATGAATGTCCAAGAAAAGGAAATTCACCAATCTGCTATGTAAGGCTAGTCCAGAAGTTTCTAAATATCTAGAATATATGCTGAAGCTTTGTAAAATATGGAAAATGGCTACTTTTGTATGTTTCCTTAATAACAATGGATAAATAATATGTAGTGAACAGCATTGAGGCTGACTGTCAAAAGAATTTGCAATCATGTTACCAAGGTGCAGGAAAATGATGACCCATTTCAAATCTACAAATCTACTGGTTCTGCATACACATTCAAAAATGTCAAACACACAGATCAAAAAGTTCTGCAGATAAAGAGACTTTGAAGGAATAAAAAAGAAAAAAAAACAACTTGATTACAAGGACATTGGCAGATGAATCTATATAATGCAAATAGTGTTTTGGTTCATAAAAACTGTGTGAACCGAAATAAGCTGGAACCTAATTCTACCTTTCCTCCAAGAGCAATAGTTCAGTATTAACTAATTCATACTCCAGTATTTATAGTATTTACAGTAACATTATAGAAGATGACAACTATAAATAATGAGAATTGACTCTATTTTCCACATACAAGATTTTCCACAATCTTTCTTCTATTACTCTCAGTTGATCATGTTTTCCCTTCATTGACCTCTTTATATCTTCTCTAAACTCCATGAAAATTCTTGAACATATAGTGCATATTTTCAACTTGCTTTTATTTATCAGGAATGCTCATCTCATCAATGTCCTATGGCTGTCAGCTTTTATAATACTCTAGCATATTATAATATTTATTTGTTGTTTTTAGATGGCTTTGAGTCAGTTCCTATTCATAGCAACTCATGTACAACAGAAAGAAACACTACACTGCCATCCACATGATCTTTTTATGTTTGAGGCTGCAGCCACTGTGTTCTCATTTTGAGTTGTGCCACATCAGAAAATGCATGTCCCAGGGGCTTTATTTCATTCCTATCATTGAGGTCAACTCTACTTTAAGGAGAAATCTTTTCACCAGTCGTTTCTTGAATGCCTTCCAGCCTGGGGAACTTAATTTTCAGCACTATATTTGACAGTGCCTCTTTGCTCCTCATAGGGTTTTCAATGGCCAGTTGTTTTGGGAGTGGGCTGACAGGTCCTTCTCCCTAGTCTTTCTTAGTCTAGAAGCTCAGTTGAAAACTTTCCACCATGTGTGGCCCGGTATTATCTGAAAATTTGGTGGCATAATTTTCAGCATCATAGCAACACACAAATCCACAGCAAGACAAGCTGACAGACACATGAGGGAAAATATTCATGAATCTTATTTATCTAGTTATCATTTATTGTCTGACTCAAGCTGAAAGACTCAATTTTCAACTGAGTGGTTTCAGCTGAGTGGTTTGAGTGGGAAACATTATGATGGAAACAGAAAAAATGAAGAAAAACATGACTATGATTTATGCATTGATCTGAATGCTTGTAATGCTGGCAAATGATGATGTAAGCATAGATTAATTATTCCATGTCCCAAAGTCTCAGTGTTCTTATCTTTAAAATGGAAACAATTACTCTCTTATAGAATTGTGCTAATTAATATTAGTGAGAGCAGAAATTGCCAGTCAACATCAGGAATATAAACTCATGTCCTTATTTGTTTTCTCTTTGAATCATTTTTTCATCTTCTGTCCTATTCCAGTTTCACTTCATCGTATCAGTTTTGCCTCAGCCTGGGTAGTGCAAATTTCTCATATGCAGAAAAGGAAATAAAGAAATAAATTGATCCTGGTTCTACCATGAGAATTCTCTTCTCAGTCTTTTCATTTCATATTTGATTGTATGGAATTGATTACACATTTTGTGTACATTTTTTGCAACTTTCATCTTTTTAATGATAAGTTTATTTGAAGTGATTGATGTAGACATGTAGAGTATTGGCTTCATTGTAATTATCATAGTCCTCACAAGCATATGAATGACAGGTCATGGAGTAGACACCAGAATCAATCATCCTCTGGTCTAATGTAATTTTCTTTCTACTACCTCTCAAAGTGAGAAGCAGGGTTATGATTATAATTATTAAATAGAATTCATTCATGTAGGAAAGAATAGGAGAGAATATTGAAGTCTAATGAGAGAGAAAGAGAGAGAGAAAAAAACAAAAAAGAAAGAGCGAGTGAGCATGTGAGAGATCTTCCTATGGGAGGTAAATATGAAATTTGACTGAACGGTGGAAAAGAGTTCTGTTAACTGAATGGAAGGATGGGTGATGTGATTAAGAAGCATTGTAAAGTCTTCCAAGAAGACTGTTTGAGTACTATTCCTCAATGCATTGGAATGTACATCACCAGTTAAAGGATTGACCTTGAGAAAATATTTTAGGTTGTTATGGCCCAGATATTCTGAAGCTCAGCCTGGAAATCATAACAAAATGAAGTTGGCTGATCATCAGAATCACCAGCAGCAAGTTGGAAAATAAAATAATAATACTCTATTCTAGTTTAATTCATTCTTATGCAGATGGTAGATGATGACCAGGCATAGAGTCCTTCATATATGTATTTTGTAAGTACCCAGGTGGTCACTATTATTTGCCAGATGACCATATTGCTGATGTAAATGCCGTAGAACTTCTCAAAAATTTTACATTGGTGGAAGAATTGGGGTTCTATTAATCAGCTTTCCATCACTGTAACAAATACCTGAGATGATAAAGTCATAATGAATAAAGGTTTATTTTGGCTCATAGTTTCAGATGTTCCAGTCAATAATTGACTTATCGTGTGGCTATTAGGCCTATGCCACCACCTCCCTCAAATCAAATGCAGATCATGGCTGCAACATGTAACAGAACAAAAACTCACCTCCTGGTTAACCAGGGAGAGAGAGAGAGAAGGGGAGAGAGAGAGAGAGAGAGAGAGAGAGACACTGCGATCACCCAATACCCTTCAACAACAATCCCCTAATCATCCAAAGACTTCTAATAGAGTCCATCTCTTAAGAGTGCCAACATCTCCCACCAATGCTAAGTTTGGACCAACCCTTTAACACATGGGTCTCTGGGGTATATTTCAGGTCCAAACTATAGCAATGTTGTCGTAGCACTTTCTTTACTAAATTGACTTATCAGAGATGTAAAATAGTTCAGAAAAAAGAAAAATGATATAAGGTAACGATGATTAAAAAACAATCTCTGGAGCCCAAAGATCTAGGTCTTACCAGTAACCATACTGTGGTCGTAATTTCATATATATATATATATATATATATATGTATATATATATATATATATGTATATATATGTATGTATGTATATATATATGTATATATGTTATATAAAAATATTTAATATATATTATGTACTCATATATATAATATATAATATATAATCATATTATACACACACACACATGCGCACACACACACACACACACACACACACACACACGTGCTGGGATTTAGCTCAGTTGGTAGAGCACCGCACTGCAGTCTATCAGGTCCCGAGTTCGATTCCCAGCACCACAAAAACGGGAGAAAGATGTGGCAACCCACTCCCAAGGCAATCCTGAAACAATCTGCCATTGAAAACCCTATAAGGGTGGTTATGAGTCGGACGTGACTCGACGACACACAACAACAACATACACACACACATAAAAGATTTAAATAGTGAATGGCATCAAAACTGGTGTTCACTAATCACCACAAAGAAAATGCTTTTCTGGAAAATTTACAGTGATTCTGGAACAAGTGACTATTTTTTATTTGTGTGGTAAATCAATAGGATTACATAATTTAAAAAATAAGGTAAGTAGCAAAGGCTAGAATATGTATGTATTAGATGTTAGATTTGATTCTGTATGTGATGTACTTAAAATTTTTATATCCAAGTAGAGATGTGTAGAAGGCAGAAGCTTATATTGGACAAATGTACAGATGTCATCACTGGGAGACAGCCTTACACATTCGTGTATGATCTGTGGATCAGTATTAACTTATTTCATTATCTATATCCTTCAGCCCACGTATGTCACTTTACATGGCTTTACTAAACACAAATGGCTGATATTTCATATTTTCACTTATAAATTAGTTATTTAATATGTCCTCTAAGAGACTGCAAGTTCTATAAAGATTTATACCTTTGCCAACTTGACCACTATTATAGTTACAACATGTCAGGAGTGCTTAATGTTTATTATTGTTGAAAGAATGAATGATTAATTTGAAGAATTTTTAACATGAATATAATATTCCTACAGATAATCTCCTCTTTTATAATTATAATACCAAGAAGAAAAAGATATTGTATCAATATTTTTGTATCACTACTTCCCTGTAGTGTTAAAAATGGTAGTATTTTTATTCTATCATTGTAAAAGTGAAATATGCTGAATCATATCATCATATCATTTTGTCTTTTTATAATAAAAAGTAGCATGTAAATCTTCTCATTTTAATTGTAAAACAAGTAGAGTTTATAAATACAGCATGCCTTGTTACTATCATATAGTGCAAACTTACTTATAGTGCCACTAAAAACAACTTTTCTCAAAATACAAAGACATAACTCCGCAGACAATTTAAGGAATAAATTTAAAAAGTAACATGAATTGGCACAAACAGAATATTAAATGTAATTTTTCATATCCTTAGTTATGCAAGACATAGAAACAGATGTAAAAGAAAAGTCATACTGAGTAATGTATGTTAGTAAGTTCATATGGAGTTCCCTCAAATCAAATGATACAGCCTAGTTTTATAGCTCTTAAAGTACATAATTCTACGGAACACTGAACTAATGACCAGATAAAGAATTTTCTGCTAGCTTTAACTTAGCTCTGAAAAGTCATATCAAATGCAATAAAGTTATATTACATCTTGTATTATTGATATTTTTGTTATTTCTTCTCTTTGAGTCATTTCTCCCTTTATGTTCTCAGTAAGGCAGAGTGCAAAATAATGTATTATATCAGCAACTGACTCTCTCTGGCAACTATATCCAATGAGAGTGATCAAGGGAGAGAAGAAATATTGTATTAAATGGCTTTGATCATTTTCTTTTAAACGGGTATGTACTTTTTTAATCAAACTATTCATTGTAGGCCCAAGGACTTCAAGTGTGCTCTTCAAATACATGTTTAGTTACTCAGTAATGAGACTAAAAAGTAGGATGATCTGACTCTGCTACACTATGACAGAAATGTGGAAACAGCCAAATTTGGAGTGCTTGTTTAATATATTTTTCTGTGTTTTATGGACATTTATTTAAGGTAGGGAGGAAAATAAAGTATCTCCTATGTTCATGCTTCAGTGCTCAGCTCCATCTAAAGAGGACAATACACTTCAAGCTTCAAATAAATAATAGCTCTCATCATTAGAGATATCATGTGATTCATATCATATTGATATAATACCATATTGCCAGCAATATATAAATTCTGTATGGAAGATACTATGATCATTCATCATTTATTCTTCAGTCATTCACTATACTTTTTTTACTGTGTACAAGATATTTTGTTAAAATTTTCACATAAGACATTTTAATAAAGAACAAAAGAAATGTGGAGACTTGTGGTCTCTGGAAGTTGCCATTCAATCTTAATAAGTAAAAAAAATGAACAGATTAATACATGAATAAGTCTTCAAGAATATGTAATAGAGAAAACATCTGTTTCTGGAAATAGAGGGATAGACAAATATAAGGAATAGTTCATGGAAGCAGAGAGTTAAGATCAGAAGCCACAGTGGGAACTAGCTTAAAGGTAGGAAAATCTGAACTGTAACTGATGAAGAATTGAAGATTCTTATCTATGACACAAAACATAAACCACAACATAAATATAGGTTTTATATCCAGGATATATTAAAGTATTCTATAAGTTAGCAACTAGAAGATCAATGACCCAATAAAAATGAAAACATTTTAATAGAAGCTTCATCAAGAAAGACAGTTTAGTGGCAAGTAATCAATGAGATTGTTGACACTATCTGTGATTGTTATTGTTGTTGTTAGGTGCTGTCTCTCACAGCGACCCTCATAGGGTTTTCAGTGGCTGATTGTTTTGGATTGTTTTGGATTGTTTTTTGGGAAGTGTAATGCCACATCCTTCTCCCAATTTTGCAGTGCTGGGAATGGAACTCAGGTCCCTAGGAATCTCCCAACTGAGCTAAACTTTGGTCCCATCTGTGGTTAGGGAATTGAATATTGAGACTGTGATGAGATGTGAATATATACCTGCTACAAAAGGTTAAATTGTCAGATGTTTACTTGTTTATAATTGCTAAGTCATGTAAAAGTTAAAAGCATATATAAATTCTTTTTTTTCCCCTACATACCTAGAAGTTGAACCCAAGGCCTTCTACATGCTGGATAACCACCCCATCCATCCCTAAGCTTCACTGTCAGTTTCCTTTTTTATTTTTTATTTTGATACAGGGTCTCACTAATTTGCATATGCTGCCCCTGGCCTCAAACTTGCGATCCTCCTCCCTTAGCCTCCTGAGTGGGATTAAGGTGTGCACCATGGTGCATGGCTGCACATATAAATTATTTCATAAAGAAATATCAAAGTCCAAATATGAATCTTGAAATTTTGAACTAGCTTCTTGCCAGAAATGTCCATTATCGAACAGCAAATATAGTTTGGTGCCAATTAGAAAACTAAAGATTTTCTTCTTATTCTAAAGTTATAAAGATTATGGAACCATTTTGTGGTGCTGAAGATATCCAAGAAAGCCTCAGCTTTTACACTTTTATAAACAAGCTATTAGAAAATCACAGATATCTTGGAAGTAGATTGTAGCTGAAGCTGAGATCCATGTTCAGGGTCTTTCTTTCTGTAAAAAGCAAGGAGCTAACAATCTGGCACTGTGTGTTCTCCTGCTATATGAAGATAAGAGGTCTGAGTGACTCTATGGGACTTTTTCACAGGGCTGACTTAACTATAAATCACAATAGGCTCAGTGCTAGGGGCCCACAGTGCTTTTGCTGTTGTTGTTAAGTGCCATTGCTTCAGGTCTGACTCATAGCAAACCTATGTACAACAAAACAAAACACTCCCCAACACTGTGTCATGCCCAGCACAATGTCAGTGCTTCTCTGCTATTCATAGGGTGTTCAATGGCATATTGTTTCAGGATTGTATTAGGAGTGGGATGCCAGTTCCTTCCCCATATTTGTTGTGCTGAGGATTGAACCTAGAGCCTTGGAGAGCACAGAGCAGCACTCTACCAACTGAAGTAAATCCCAGCTCATGGTGTTTTTAGGGACCCATAAAAAATATCTTCATTTATTTTAGAACCAAAATAAAATGAATAAATCTAGCTGGACTAGAGCAGTTATCACACACATTCATAAAACATGTTTTATTTATCATATATTTCTAAATTGATGGTCAACATTCGAGCAAAGTTCATGGATTAGTGAAAATCTGTACACCTAACTGAACAAATGAGTGCTTTGTGACAACACTGTGTCATCTCTAAGGACAGGTTGAGAGAAGAGCTGTATTCTACTGCATACCACCCACTGGAAAGCAATCAGACACGGCAGGGTGGCAGCAACCAGAGCTGTGATACGTAAGGCTGAGTTACTTGAAATCTTCAATTTACATGCTAGAGCTGACAATTCCTATTTTTGTCCTTGAACTGTAGTACATTTTTTAACATGAGTTGAAAATAAATGGGCAGAGTACAGGACTACTCTTCTCAGTAGTAGAAGAGAACCTTACTCAGGCCATTAATTATGGTTATTTATCACATCACGGTTTGTTTTGCTTTTTTCTCTCTGTCAAAGAACTGCATCATACAGTGATCTTTATGTTCAGATACTCTTATGAGGTTTCCTGCTGAGCAGTACTTAGCTTCTCATCCTATCATTGAAACCCAGCCTGTGTAAAGCTAAAATACTATTTCTTCCCTATTTTGCATAATAAGAATTACAGTTTGTTTGTCTATGATTAATTACTGCTTTTCCCAAGAGGTATATTGCTGAGTGTTTTCATATGCTAATATATGCCAAGCTGCCAATGCCAACTCAACACTCTAATCCTAAAACTCACATTAAGTGAAAGAGTATCACTGTTTACTTCCAAAGTTGTCATTCGCTAATAAATGAAATAAATATCTAAGAAGCGTTTCAATGATAAGGCTGCTTTTCAGCTGTCAGATCATTCCTTGTTATCAAAAGGCAAATACATGTCAATGTGTGCATTACTTAAGACTCATGAGATAATTGCTTCAATTTGCCTGGCAATCTGATAATGTCATTTGCACATTCGTGAATGGTGTCAACATTGAATGAATGTTCTTGAATGATACTAAAGGTGTGAAGCACAGTTGGGAAAAGGAGGGAACATTTATTACAGTGTCTTCTGCCAGATAAACTCCTAGATAATTACTTGCCTCCTCCAAGTCTGTGTCCTCGACTCAAAAATTTATCCTAGATTTATCACCAAAAACAAAACAGTAAGATTAAATATGGTCTAAGAAATATGTAAATCATTAACCACTGCTTTAAATTCAAATTATATCCATTGATATTTTCAGAAAAGTCCATTCAGTGGACCAGCTTACAATTACACCAAATTTTATAATGGCTGGGGAAGGCACACATATTTGGAAAGACTCACTAAGACTCACAATAGTGGATATGCTATGTTGTTGCTGTTTTTTTGTTTTCTCCATTATAGTTTTCTTATGTGTTGAAGTGATTATAGTATTACCTATTGACACATAACTTTATGTAAATTAAATGTGTTAATACATTTTAAAAAATACTGTGACTGTTTCAGGTTAAGCACTTAAAATACTATTATTGTTAACATAATCATGCATCTATTAATTCAAATTCTTAATTTTCTTAGCTTCAACTTCTTATATTAAATGAATGTAAGAATAAGTTGGATGTAGTGCTGATATCCTTGAAGTGTTGTTATGATGGTCACATGAGAAACATAAATATATTATCTCAGTGTACAGGAGAAAGAGGTCTTTGAAAAAGTTGTTTATTGTCTGAAATCAACAAGTAGGTATTCCTATATTTTGTGTACATATATTTTTATATGAAGGCATTGACAGACTTCAAAATTAACTGCAATATGCTTCTATTTTATTATTCACTTGAGCTAGTGCTAGCAGTACATTCTGCCTAGACTGATTGCTCAGTTCACTGGTCTATAGCCAAGGACAGAAGAAATGAGACTTTTAAGATTTTTAATTAATACAGAGTGGAAACCATAGAGATGTAAATGTTGGGGCATCTGGTAATTTATAAATCTCCAAGCAGAAATGATCCTTTGATTGCAAGTCAATATTTGGGAATTATAAGATGCAACATGAAGTTCATCTGAAATAAAATGTTCTTATTTAGCTTAGAGTGTAAACCTATAGTACATTAATGGATGTCCAATTGAATTTTATTATGATAGAATAAAAAAGGAGGTTTAAAATGTTTTATTAAATACATACACTCTATTGTCCAAACATCTACAAAGAGGATAGTAGATGTCATTTTTTGGTACTCAGAAATTGAACTCAGGTTGTTGCATATACTTTGTAAGTGCTCTACTACTGGGCTGCACCCCTAGCCATTTATTTATTTATTATTTATTTATTTATTTAGGGAAAGGGTCTCAATAACCCATGCATGTTACCTCTGGCCTTGAAATCTGGATCCGGAGTTGCTGGATTAGAGACCTGTGCCACTGCTCCTGGCCATATTACATTTAAATTAAATTAAAACTCCACCAGAGTATTAGAAGAATGAGAAAAGATATTTGCATGTGAGAATAGCCAACATATTTTTGGAGGATATATAATTTATATCATTGTTAATTTTCTTAACAGAAGGTATAGAATGAAAAATACAAGTGTAGTATTACTGGCAATAAAGTAGATTCACTATTGACTACCTTAGCAAAGCCTAGCCTGCAGCTGTAGACCTGTGGTATCCGATCCCGTCAGATCTCGGAAGCTAAGCAGGGTTGGGCCTGGTTAGTACCTGGATGGGAGACCACCTGGGAACACCAGAAGCTGTAGGCTTGGGAGAAGGACCTGGCAAACCCCTCCCAAAAATCAATCTGCCATTGAAAACCCTATGAACAGCAGAGAAGCACTGACAATCGTGTTTCCCCTGTTGTACAGAGGGTTGCTATGAGTCGGATACCGACTCGACAGCACCTAACAACAAGAAGTAAAGTCTAAGAATTGGAGGCAGGGAGATTTGATGGCTGAAGAGTATATGAGCATCATATTCCTGCTTCTACTACCTCTCGTGCAGGCTACTTTTCTTCCAAAGAGAGAATGAACCAGAAATGGCCATGATGTTAGGGCAGTAGGCAAAGCAGAAGATATGGGAAAGATGGGAAAGGTATAATTATACATGGGAGGAATTTGTAAGTGCATTTCTATTCATTGAAATGTGAGTCGTTTGACCTCGAATATGCCCCTATTATTTCAATCCCAGGATTCTGGCAGCCAGATTATAGAGCCTATTTGGCCAAGTTGAGGTCCTAGTTATTTATTCATTTATTTTAAGAAGTTGAATACTTCCAGGGGAAATATTTTTATTTTCTTCTTTCACCTCATAATGAATTCTACCAGATGAAAAGTACCAACCATTGAAACAGAGTTTTCCAGAAGGCATTTAGTGATTTTTCAAGTATCAACAAAAATCCATTTCTCCAAGTCATTTGAGGAGGATCTCTCATGCTTAGATAGAACCTGAAAGAACTGGAAAAGGAAAGGAGTTGGAGGAAATTAACACATTCTTGAAAAGATAACCAGAACCTTACAACCATACTAACAAATAATACTTTAGGAGGAAGGAAAGATATTCTAAAAAGAAGACTATATAACCTTGACATAAAAATTTTAAAAAGCCTATATCCATAACACCATGGCACCCAATCACATCAGATATTAGAAGCTAAACTGGTGGGATCTGATTAGTCCTGGGATGACAGACTCCTTAGGAACAGGAAGTGTTGTAGACCCAGCAGACCACTCTGCAAAACTATCAGCAATTGAAAACCCTATGTTTAGCAGAGAGGCACTGACATAGTGCTGGGCATGGCAGTGTCCAGGAGTGTTTTGTCTATCGTATATAGGATCACTATGAGTTGGAACCTACTCGATGGCATCTGACAATAACAACAACAGGCTTACAAAAAAGTCTCAACAAGTTTTGGAAGAAAATATCAAAGAATTCACTCAGAAAATACCACAAAAATAATTAGGCAAACACATCAAGAATTATACACAAAATCTTCATTGTGGTATGTTTCAAATAAAAGTATTAGAACCAATTCAAATGATTAAATGTAGCTCAGAGTCACACATACATACAAATACAAACACAAACATTTTTATCAGGATAACAACACATGCAAATGATATGTAAATGTCATCTAATAGCATGAACCCTATTACGCAGAATAACTGAAAAATTGGTTAACAGGGGTTGTCATTGGGGTTTTATATTATAAAGTAACACATGGTGTTATTTTTTGATTGGTCTTCATTTTCTAAATTGTACATAATTGATAAAATTGCATGTACTTGGAGCAATCTAATATGTTGTTGTTGTTGTTAGGTGCTGTCGAGTTGGTATTCGACTCATAGCAACCCTCTGTACAACAAGGGAAACACTATTGTCAGTGCTTCTCTGCTGTTTGTAGGGTTTTCAATGGCAGATTGATTTTTGGGAGGGGTTTGCCAGGTCCTTCTCCCAAGCCTACAGCACCTAGTGTTCCCAGGAGGTCTCCCATCCAGGTACTAACCAGGCCCGACCCTGCTTAGCTTCCAAGATCTGACGGAATCGGATGCCACAGGGCTATGGCTGCAGACAATCTAATATATAAAATGATAATAAAAACATTATTTTCTGTTTCCAGGTGTTTCATGTCCTACCTTATGCTATTCTTATTAAATGAATTCCTTCTCTTTATCTAAGAAGGCTGTTTAACTATGCCATCCAATCACAGAGCCACAGCACTTATGAACTCTTACCATATACTCTTTAGAGTATTGGAAAGTAAAGATGTCACATTGAAAATGAAGGTGTGCCTGACTCATGCTATGGTATTTTCAGTAATGTCATATGGTTGTGAAAGCTGGACATTGAACAAGGGAGACAGGAGAAGAATTGATGCTTTTGAATTATGGTGCTGGAGATGTCTATTGAATATACCATGGACTGCCAAAAGAATCAAAACATCTGCCCAGAAGAAGTACAACCAGAGTAGTCATTAGAAGCAAGGATGGCTAGACTGCTTCTTAAATATTTCGGACATGTAGTCAGGACAGGCTAATCCCTGGAGAAAGGCATCATGTTTGGGGGAGTAGCAGGTCAATGAAAAAAAGAAAACCCTTCACCAAATGGATTGACACAGTGTCTGCAACAATGGGCTTAAACATAAGTAAGATCATGTGCCTGTCACAGAAGCAGGAATTATTTCGATATGCTGTACATAGGTTGGCTATGAGTCTGACCAGACTCGATGGCACCTAACAACAACAACCATATGCCAGATGTTGTGCTAAGCACCAAGAGTACATTGTTCACCATAGAAGCCAGCCTTTGCTATCATAACACATATACTCTAGAACGGAAGATAGCTAAGGAACAAAAAAGCACCCACATAAAAAGAAAACTGTGGCTCATAAAGGGTCCCTTGATGCACACATTAAAAATGAAGAATACCAACTGGATAGTCAAAGAAGCACTCAAAAGAAAAGTTGACTTTTGACCTAAGAAACTAGACTAAAAGACTACATAAAAGAAGTACTAGGAAAGAAAATAAATAAAAATGCAGCAACAGATATTAGCCTCCAAAGGTAAGAGAATCTCAATAGAACTCAGAGACAAAAATAAAGTAAAAGCATAATTATTGAAGAGAAGCAATGTATGTGATAATTTGGGTGAAATCCAGAGAGGTTGTAGGAAGGACTTTGAATTGTCACCCAGATCAAAAATATTCCTTTGATTTTAAAGCTAGGATGGTTATAATCCATTTTACGAGATCATTATCATTTTCAGGTGATGAATGAATGAGAAGATGTGTGGATGAAAGCAGGAAATATCAGGAAGTTACACATTACCCCATGTGAACAAGATAATGTCTTCACCTCCAGCTGTCCATCACAGGTTAGTAGTTTATTCTATTCCTGGGAGAAAAACTTCACCATAAATGGGTAACACGTGAGGCCAAAACACAGACTGTGCTGAAGGAGATTCCAGAGGACAAAATCCCCTGCCTGAAAATATATCAATCACTTCTTGCTTACTGCTAATTTTCATAATGATGTTAAGCACCACGGCTTTATAGACTCAGAGAAAGAGAAAAGTGAAGAGATAGGACCATTGTTTTCACTTTCTCATCCATGCCAAATGGTATTATGATTGTTGTCTCCGTTATTATTTTAGACCATAGAAATATAACCCAAACTATGCACCAGAATCATTTTGGATTCTATATTACAATGCAGGTTTGAAGGTGCCAGGCTCAGATCTTTTCAATCAAATTTGCTAAAGCTCTGGATGCCGCATTTTAGCATCCTCACCGAACACACACTCCCCGGGTGGTTTGCTATGCAGGCAGATATGGAAACCACTCTTCCAAACTGCATAGCAGGCTGTCCTGATACAAACCACTCATATGCCTTCAATTTTTTTCATAAGTTCCAACGAGAGAGTTTCAACCAACCAATGCTTCAGCAAAAAGTAAAACAGTTTTAGACTCTAAATGTACTGTTCCTTCTTCATGTTTTTGATTCACATTTATTCAGAATTACTTTAGATCTACAGTGTAAAATAAGTAAGAGTTTCCTTATCCAAGTGATAATTTAAACTTTTAAGCAGGAATGTAATTTCCTTTGAAATTTGCCTATTTGATTCTTAAGAACAATTCAGACACTTACTTCAAGTAAATGTTTTATTAAAAGGGACATCCTTATAAATAAGAACAAATGTTGTATTCTGCAAGTCAACATAATCTAGGTCATGACATTCTAGAAATCAAATTATTTTGTATTTGATATTTTGTGCATTTTTTATTCTAAGTAGAAAAGACTTGAATAGATATTTACCTGTTCAAGTAGATAAAATATTACTTTAATGCAAGGCATCAGAGAATACCAAGAGAGATAATTCTGGGCCCCAACCATCAAGAAATAAACAGTATAGGATGATCAAATATCATTCTGACCTTAATGGTCTGTGATTTTAATACTGTTGCATGTCCTAGGCAAATCAGATGCTCTATTTCATTCATTTCAATATCTAAAATGGAAAAGGAAGAGCACTAATATTCACTTGGTGTCTACTATATGCAAACAGAATGCAAAGTTTTATATGTGACATATCACTAAACCTCTGTAAAAATGTAATGGAATAGTGAATGTTATTCTAACACTACCACCATTAAAATACAGAACTATTCTCTCATCATGAAGCTTCTGTCTCATACTGTTAAGTCATAGCCAGACCCTCTTGTTACCAGAATCTGAGGTCTATAATGCTTTCTGTTCTTCCAAAAATCCAGGAGACAGCAGTTGGTGAAAAGAAAGAGGTTATTCAAGCTTCAAATTTCTACCTCAAGGTGTTTTAGGAAGCAAAGAGCTTTTATGGAAGAAAAGAAGGAACACACAGAGACAATGACAAGAAGTCCATATACTGGGTAGAGTCTTCTTTCCCTTTCTCTAGCAGGAACCTCACAATGTACATTGATCTCCTGTAGGGGAAGGCCTCTTTTCAGCAGAAGAGATTAGGGAGTTTTGGAAGACAAAAGGACTGTTGAGAAAAAGGAAACAATTTAAATTTTTAACTTTAATTTAATGAAATTTATTTATTTATTTATTTTTGAGGTACTGGGAGTTGAACCCAGGGCTTTATGCATGTTTTGCAAGCTCTACCACTGAGCTGCAGCCCCAGGCTATTTTACCTTTTATTTTGAAACAGGACTTCACTAAATTATGCAGGCCTTGAACTCATGATCCTCCTGCATCTGTCTCCCAAATCTCTGGGATTACAGGCATGTGCTACCATCCCCAGAAGGGGACAGTTTTAAATAAACTCCTGTTATACTTTCTTTTTTCTTAATCCCTGAAAACCATTGCTCTATTCCCCATACTTATAAATTTGTCATTTCGAGAGTATTACAAAAATTTAATCATCTTTTCTTTCACGTATGCTTTGGAGATAGATTAATTTACTCATCATTGTATCCTTGAAATTCATACAAGTGATTATGTTACCAATATTATGCTCCTTTGAATTGTTCAGAAATATTCCATATTTTTGTCAAGTGAGTTAATCACTCTTTCTATGACTTACATCCTTCAAACACATATAAAATCATTGTGATGTCACTGTAACATATTAACAGCCACTTCTCTTGACAAAGACACTGTATTTTCTTGTGAAATTTTTAAACACCATATTTTCTTGTTGCTTCAACATCCCCACAAATAAGCTTCAACATCCCCACAAATATACTGCCTAGGGAACAAGGCGCACCAGACAAAGTCACAAGTTGCCCTTATTCCCCTCCCTAGACTGTGACCTAGTGACGTTCAAACACATCAGTGAAACCCTTGCACATTTTTTGCTTGGGTACTCTTCCTGACCCAAGGAAATCACCTGTCCATAAGCACTCCTCGTTCCCTCTCTCTCTCTCTCTCTCTCTCTCTCTCTCTCTCTTTCTCTCTCCCTCTCTTTCTCTTTCTTCTTCCTTGATCTCCCTGCCCACGGCCCCGTGAAGCCTCCTTCTCTGGAACTGTGATGATAATAAGTCCTTTAATTGCATATTCCTCTCCAAATGTAATTTCAGCAGCTGTGTTGGAATGATCTTTAAAGATCTCACAAGGGTGATTTACTCCCCCATTTACCATGCAATACTTCAGCAAGTAGTGGAAATTCTTTAAAGGAAATTTTCATTGACTCTGATCTCAGCTGCCAGCTAAAGAAGGGTCTTGATCTTTATGCCTGTGATGCTTCATTGTACATGGTCTCTCAATGCTTCCCAAAGTTGACATATATCAGTGTTAAACACATTGGAATGATTTCTCTATTTATAGTCTCCTGGCTTTCTTATCTCTTTCTGTTTCCAAAATAAGCTAATTTGTAAGCGAACTTCATGAGGCAGAAAATCCTCACCAAATTTGTAATGGACTATTATGTTTTATCTTTAGAAATTGTTGCAAATTTTTTCTTGTTAAAAAATACATAATAAAAAGGACAATCTTTAGACACTGAGAACTAAAAGACAGGAAGTGAGACCTGGGAATATGCATTTAAATGTATTTTCTCAAGAAACCATGGCATGAGTTCAGAAATATTGGAATTATTTAAGGAAAATGAAACAAACAATAACAAAAATCTCAGTGCTGGATGATATATGAAAATTATGCAGGCTAATTTTTCTTTTAGCTAGTGACCTTCAAGCCTCTACAAATGAGATATTTAAATTGAATAAAACTGCAGTATTCAGGTCCCCTCCTCCCAAGCATCATGACTGCCTCATATGCCATATCTGTCAGTTGGTTGTTAAATAGGAGGAATAACCGTAATTACTTACAAAACCAAATCAGGAATAGAAGAACTAAAAAGGAAGAAAGACACTGGAACTGAAAGTTGTTAAGTAGCTACTATTTCATGGATGTAAAACATACTCATGCTTTTCGAGATAGGTTTATTTCCTTTACAGAAGACTACTAATAAAAGGTTTAAATTATATTGCTATGTTATTATGTTAAATTATGAATAATGTAATGTTATTATATCAATAAAATTAATAATTATAACTTATTATATGTTATGAGCCTGAAGCCATACCACTGTGGTGTCCCATCCCATCAGATCTCAGAAGCTAAGCAGGGTCAGGCCTGATTAAAGTAAACATGGAGATTATAATTACTACTCCAAATTTAAGTGAAAATATTTCTCAGAAGATTCCTATAATTTGCTCAAAACAATATATTGGTTAAAATGTTGTTGTTGTTGTTGTTGTTGTTGTTGTTAGTTGCCATCGAGTTGGTATCTGACTCATAGCGACCCTCTGTACAACAGGAGAAACACCAATATTTATAATTTAAATATGATCTCTTCAATTTAAATGTATCATTTATAAAGGTAGCATACTATAATAAAATTCATTATTTCAACATTATTTACTTGGTCCCCTGTCCCCAATATTTCTCAAAATATTGGTGCACATATTATTTTCTACACAGGTTCTATGTGTACATGTGTGTGGATTTGAGCATAAGGACTTGCACAGGTTTGTAAAAATTACTGAATAAGTATGAGAACAATTGGTTAGGTTTTCATAAATTAACAAGTCTTTTTTAGAGTTTTACTTGTTTGCTTTTGTGTTATAGCTTAAACACATTGATTGAAATAATTTTGGGAATTTTAGGTACAATGTCAGTGCTTAAGTGTAGCACAGAAAGAAGAAAAGCATAGTTTCAGGAAAAATGTTTCCTAAAAATCACCTATGCCTGAAGCTGTACCACTGTGGTATCTGATCCCATTATATCTGTCAAGCTAAGCAGGATCAGGCCTGGTTAGTCCTTGGGTGGGAGACTGCCTGGTAACACCAGGTGCTGTAAGCTTGGGAGAAGGATCAGGCAACACACTCTCAAAAAACAAGCAGACATCAAAAACCCTATAAATAGCAGAGAAGCACTAATACTGTTTTGCCTGTTGTACAAATGTAGGGTCACTATAAGTCAAACACCGGCTGTACAGTACCTAACAACAGGAAGAATCACCTATGCTGGCACAGAGCCACCAATATTGCAACTCCAAATTGAAACAAATCCTGCATTTTTATGTTTCTTCAGGAGAGAACATCATAAACTTCATGTAAAGAACTCATTCATATGATATATATATATATATATATATATATGTATGTATGTATGTATATGTGTATATATACACACACACACATATTTGTAAAGGTCTGAATACTGTGTTTCAGGTTTATAAATAAACTCTC
Source organism: Pedetes capensis (assembly GCA_007922755.1). NCBI lineage: Eukaryota > Metazoa > Chordata > Mammalia > Rodentia > Pedetidae > Pedetes > Pedetes capensis. Next base: position 27,480 of record VMDO01006301.1, on the reverse strand, counting down.
CATGGTCTTTAGGGAAAAGGTCTTGGATTCTTTATAGGTATGTAGATTAGAACTCTTGAAATGAACAATTTAACTTAGCTAAGAAAGGAAAATATAAGTATAGTAGAAAGAGGGAAGGATGGGACTAGCAAAGGGAAGCAAAGGTTGTGGAAGGTGGGAAAAGGAGGTGAAATAATGTAAAAGGATAAAGGGGGAGTGGATAATCTCAAGGTAAATGCTGCAACTTCATGAGCACAAGGAAAAATAGGGGACTATAAACGCCAAAAGCATACAACTTTTACTACATGTTAATCAAAATTTCCACAGACTTTGAAAGTTGAAGAAAATATAACCCAAAATGATGTAATAGCTGCATGAGTGAAAAAACAAATGCTGTATTACTCTCTACCCCACCAACATTTATCAATAAAGGGAAAAAAAGAAAAGAAAGAGTAACAATTGAAAGACCATCTTGGTAAAATGGTCTATGTAACGGGTGGAAATGTGCCAATTTTTCAGTTCTTGGTGCCACAATACTTGAACACAGCAAAAGTGCATGTGGGTGAGGGTGTACGCACATATGAAAACAAATAAAAAAGAAAGAGTGAGAAAAGAAGAATTAAATGAGGAGATCAAGAAAACTCTTCTTTAAGAAGGTTTAATGAGCAGCATAGATTTCCTTTCATTCAGTCAAAGGCTACCATATTCATGAAATAATAACCATAGAGGAATTATAAAACCATGCATTTATTTGTAATGAGAAAGAGAGATGGAAAAACTGACAAATAGAATGAGCCAGGGAGGGCAAATTACATGAAAAATAAAAGAGGAACTAAGGAACATTAAGAAAGAGAAAATGGGAAAGAAAATAACCAATAAGAAAGAGAAGGAGGCAGTGTGGATAGAAAGAAAACAGAAAATAAAACAAAGAAAAGTCAAACATTTAGGCTAGTCTCACATTTATTCTACATGCTTAGTGAACCAATCAGAGAGACCAGCAAATTTTCATCTCTTATAAGCAGCATTTTGCCAACTTAGCCTTTCAATTGTTTCTTAGTCTTAAAAATAAACACTTCTAATCTATGGATCAATAAAAAATCCAAGACCCCTACAGCAGGCAGAGGGAGGAGAAAATGGTTGCTGTTTGTACACTTGACTTAACTACACTTGGCCTTTAGCTGGCAGTCCCCATGTATTCCCCTGCCAACTCCTAGACAGGGTGCCTATAGGACATTGAAGGGGTGGTGGGAAAATATGACATGTGGCACCAGGGCATGATCTGATCCTCAACAAATGAAATCTGTCAGCCATCTCTTCAAATGCTGCCACCTTTCATATCTGCGCTTGGCTGAGCCAGCTTTATATAGAGACTTATTGTGTTATTCAGCTGGTTTGATTTTCCTTTTTATGACAACCCTCCCCTGGAGACCATCCATCTCTTTACAATCTTGGAGAGTGACTCTAACTGAATGATATTTCAATGTAATTTATAACTCTCCACTGCAAATACAAACATGGGTTGTTTCTTAGCACTGAGAAGAATGCTAATGACTTGTCTTGGGCCTCTATTATTTTAGATGAAATTAGTATGAACATGGTTAAGGGATTCAGATGGACAAACTTAATGGGGCTGAAAGAAAAAGAACAAAGATAAAAAACAACAAATATACATACCCTGAAAGAAAAAACAAATCAGAAAGAATAAGTTGATCTTTTTATGGTCATTAGTTAATGTAGCATTCATAAATTTCATAGGCAGCTACGAAGGATGTGTAGTTTCAAGGTCGATCCAGACTTATTAACAAAATTGTAAAAATAACATCCAGAACTAGGTTATTCTAAAGTGGGGCTTCAAACCCCAACCTGAACCTGAATCCTGAATTCATCCTAGTTCAATCATTTTTTGTGTTGTAAACATGAATTAATAATTGTGCATAGGTTTAAATTATATGTGTAGAAAGCAGAGCTTCAAACTGAACTAAAACTTGAACTCTGAACTGATCCCATTCAAATATTTTTAAAAGTTTTTCTGAACCTGAACTCAGCAAAAATTGTATTCTGGATCAACTTCTAATGTTTGTTTATTTGTTATATCATCAGCAATTGAAAATTGAAAAATAATTTGTCTATCTGCATATACAATTAAAATTTTGAACCCAAATCCAAACTGTACCTAAACCCTGTAAATTTCAGCATATTAATCCTGCACTTGAACCTGAATCCCAATTTGTTGGTTCGAAGATCTGCTCTAAAAACACAAGAAATCTTAAAGTGTAACTTTACCCCTGGAAGATTCAAATTGTTAAGGTTTTAGTTCCAAGTTTGTCTGTACATTCACAGCAATTCCCATAAGAAGAATAGTAGGCTTTTGTTTGTGAAAATTGACAATAAATTTTTAACATGTATATGGAAATGCAAAAGATAGTGAAGACAAACTTCAAGAAGAAAAAGTCAAGGGCTTGCAGTACTTGATTTCAAGGCCTAACAACAACAGCAACAATTTAAAAAGTATAGTACTTGCTTATGATCAACCAAATAGATCAAAGAAGTTGGGAAATAAACATAAGCACATAGTCATTAGATTTACAGTGAAGCTACCAAAGTAATAAAAGGGACTAGAAAGCTCTTTTCAATAAATGATGCAGGAATACTGTTGAGTAGGTAACTAACAGTGGATTTTCTGAGTCATAATGGGTGCTTAACTTTATGAGAAACTGCCAAACTGTTTTTCAAAGTGATGATATCAGATCTCCCAAAGTCCTCACTACCACCAGCATTTGACATTGATGTTCTCTACCTAGATCATTCTTGCCTTTTTGGTAAGGATGAAGTGATACCACATTATCAGTTTTGCTATGAGTCTCCCTGATGACGAAAGGGGTTAATCAACTTTCATTACTTCGTTAGCCATTTGAACCTCTCCCAGTGTGAAATGATTTCAAGTATTACCGCTACATGTGTGTATAAACACCTATCTTTTCCTTATTGGTTTGTAGGACTCTCTTTATTCATTCCAAATACAAGGCATGTAGTGTGAGTATCTTCTCTCAACCTAAACAATTGTCCATTTACATAGTGGATCTTTATACTAAACAATTTTGGGGAGTTATATAAGGCTAAACAAGGATCCTCTAGGTAGAAAGTAGTGGGATCATTTAATGACAGTATGTAAAACGTTGGTTAAGCTTTGTTGATGTATTTCTGAGATGCTGAGGAAAGTAATGACTCCATTGACTAGAATAATATATTTGTTTGTGAATCAAAAATTTTGTAATATTTTTCTTCAGTAAAATTATGAATATGAGGTGTGATCAAAAAATATGGTAAATATTTTAAAAACTGTTTTACAGTAAAAGACACATTGTCATTAATCTCCCTGGCTTTGAATGCACACATATCCCCCTGTTCTTGCCACTTTTTGAATCACTTCTGGAAGTCCTCTTTTGTGAGTGTCTGTAGTTTAATCCTCCATCATGGCAACACTGTGTCACCCATTGCTTTTAGTATGACAAGACAATTTCTGTCAAAGAATTATAGTGTGTCCTCAACCACCTTATTCACCAGGTCTGGCACCATAGGATTTCTGGCTCTTCCCAAAAGCAAAATGGTCATGATATGTACACATTTTGAATTGATTCAGAACATTGAGGCAGCCAGGGCAGCACAATGAAAGGCACTCAGAACTGCCTCAGAAAATGGCATGAATGATAAGTGTATTTGAATCCATGGGAATGTTTTAAGGGGAATTGATGCCAATATATCTTTTATTGTGATAACATTTTTAAATGTAAACATTCAACATATTTTTAAATTATACTTCAGTTGTAATGGATGTTGCTGTTAAAATTCAATGAAAAAGATTTTTAGTACTACAGGTTGAACCTGGGACCTTGCACTTGCTAGGCAAGTGCTCCAACTGAACTGCACCCCCAACTACTTTTTTATTTTTTATTGTGAGGCAGGGTCTTGCTAAATTTCACAGTCTACCTCTGGCCTTAAATTTACTTTTCTCATGCTTCACCCTCTCAAGTTGCTGGAATTAACACGTGTGCACCATGGCTCCTAAGTAAAAAAAAAAAAAACAAAAAAAAAACAAAAACAAAAACAAATGATTGAGGTTTTCTGCATTGCCACTTGGAAAGAGCTTACAATATTGAGTGATTTTATGCATCAAAATTCTTTTAATTTCTTTCTACTTATCTGTGCATGTTGAGTACTCAATATGTATCACTGTTTTTTAAAAAAGGATATAACTAGTGTTCATTTCCATGTCATTCTGCAAATCAGAAGTATTCTTGTGTGGATGCCTGATTTAATTGAAAATAAACCTCCATCATATTCTTAATTTAAAATTTATCTTATGTGATTAATAGTTATCAAAAATTATGTCAATATGAAATATAACATTAATATTAACCCAAATTGTTTTAAATACTTAAAGCTTTTGGCTTCAAGATGCAATAACCTAGAAATATTAATTTTGCATGCATTATTTATAAAAATCTTATATTTGCATTTTATTGTGAAGTTTTATGATAATGGAGAAAATGCAATATTTTCAAGGATAAGCATCTACATTAAGATAAACTTTTTGAAGTATTAAAAGGAAATAAGAGGTTAAATAGAAAAAAATTGCTGTAAATTTTCTGTTAAAGGAAACCTTTCTTGTAAATGTATAAAATGATTAATGGTGGGTGTCAATTTGTAGGATTGAATTTCATTCGATAAGCTTTATTAGAATGACCTAAATGTCCCATTTTAAAATTTCAGTATTTAAAATGTGCAAGGAGTTATTTTTTCAGCTATCTTCCCTTGAAATGTTAATTGCCAATTTAAATATGTGAAAATGAATGAGTTCATTTCATTTTATTTACTGATTTATTTACTTTGTGGTACTAGCGGCCTGAACCCAGGGCCTCACACCTGAGTACTCCACCACTGAGCTATATCCATTGTCCCTTTCTTACTATTTTATTTTGAGACAGAATCTCACAATGTTATGCAGGCAGGCTTTTTGATCTTCCTGCCTCAGCCTTCCGAACTGCTTGGATTGCCAGTGTGTGCCACTGCACCTGGCTAAATGAGTTTATTTAAAAAACTATTAATACATAAAGCAAAAGGTTTGAATGCTATTGTCCACGAGCATAAAAATACCCATCATAAGCTGTACTTATGTGGACAAGCACAGAATCCCCCCCTCCTTTTTTTATAAAGTCCTTCTTTAGGGCTTCCCTGTGCCTTCCAGGATGAGGTTCACACAAGAGCTTGACAATGGTTTTACTTCTGCAGCTTCACCTGCTGAGCATTATTTCCCATTCTCTTGAAGAATGATCCAAAAAAGCAGAACACATGGTATCCCTTAAAGTACCCTGCCCATTTCCCAGAGGAGTTCTTATTTCTGCTTCAAATTCACATGCTATGCCAACATTACAGGCTAACAATTCGTACGCACCACATCTCAGATCAATATCATCCTTTCTCCAGAAATACTCCTAACCGATCACATAGATTTGTCATTTTGTCAGGACCGAAGCCCTGATGGAGCTTAGTGTTAGTCTTCCTCAATGTCAAAGTCCGTATACTCCTTCAGAGCAGTATTTTACTTTTTCCCTTTTATCATCTGGTACTTTAAACACTATCCATTATAAAGTAGATAGATGATTAAAGAATAAATGTATTTAAGAACAAATATCAAATCTTCTCTTTTTCAATAAGGCTAACTCATTCATTTAAAATATTTAAGAACGATGTATCTTTTCCCCCAAATATAATACTTTAAAAGCAAATTTGTTTATTTCCAAAATAATACAAGTATATAAGACTACTATCTACATATAATTTCTGAGAAACTTATGACATTAAATAGATAATTCTGTAAATACTACATTTCTATTTTCTGAGGAAATAAACCATCTTCAAGTAAGAATCCTTATAAATATTTTGAGTGAGCCCTTGTCTAGAATACTGCTCCTGTGAACTTTGTGCAGAACTGTGTATGTTCCAATTATCAGAAGTCATAATGAGACAAGATAGAAGGACAGGGAAGCTTGGGGGACATTGAAAGAGAAAGAGCTTTCACCCCTGAATCTGGTTTGAATCTCACCAATTGAGAGTCTAGAACTTTGATACAACCATGAAGAAGATTGCTGTGAGTACTGCCTGCAAAGAGACATTATTTTTGAGAACCATTTTAAATAATGAATGTGTTAAAAATAGCAATAAGCCATACTTGGAGTCAAAAATGTATGTAATTTTGAAGTTTTGCCTTCCCCTCTGGAAGTCTGTGCTTCTTTGAGACATGCCCAGAGAACTTTCCCATAACTTTTCTCTTAAACCTAAACAATGGAACTTCTTTTGAACTTATTGGCACCTCCCTAACACATGACAGGGGCCTTTCTAAGCCATTGAGGTTCATGGCACACTGGGTGCCCAGAACTGGGTACACAGGGCTGACATCCCATGTGGCATGCCCTAGGCTAAAGAAAATTTGAAAGAACATGTGCCCAGGGACTTTTTCCTTTTGGCTTTCCTGGGAAGCCTATGTCTGTGTTTTGCACGCCTATCTCTGAGGGCCCATGTGTGTCTTAAAGTGTGGACTTAATATATCCTACAACCTTGCTTCACCCTTTCTGATTCATTGGGAAATTCTTTTCTGTGATAAATCCAGGGACCTGTCTTAACCTGAGTGGAGGTCCCAACTAGGGGAAGTCCTCAGGCTAAGTACCCATAAAGGGCCTTAGCCTCCCTGCTGTGCTGCTGGTGACAATAATATTATGCTATCTTAAATATTCTATGGAGTTGGAAAGTCTATAAGGGAATGATTTGCTTTGCTCATGATAACTAAAAAGATTATGATTAGTAAGCAATAAAACCTAGTAATCCTTAAAGAAAATTCTTACCAAGCAATCTTCCCTCTTGCAGCTATCAGAATAGATGACTGATGAAAATTTTGAGTGCTTGACCACCAACCTTATGGGAGAAATTCATATATGGTTTCAAAACCTCACAGGATCAGGTTTAATCAGCTAGTTGACTATTTGGCTGGCAGATTGGCTACTTTGCTGTCTGGGTGACTGGCTGCTCGCTGGCCAGTTGCCTAGCCAAGTGTCTCCTATGACAAGCTGCCTGGTGCACTGTGACATGGTTGGCTGATGGCCTGATTGACAGCTGGCCAGACTGAATTAATAACCAATGTGTAGGTTCACACATATTCAGTGGTACTTTCAGCTCCATACACTCATTCAGAGTTTGTGGGATTGTGCAGAAATTTTGCCCATATTTATGAGTCAGGAACTGGGGAAAATTCACAACTCCTCAACAGAAGATGTCCTACACCTGAGAAAATCAAACATTTAATGCTTAATATTTAGCAACATGAAACCAATGGGAAAGAATTAGGGTCTCTGACTGAATGTGGTGGCTTACGCCTGTCATCACAATGACTGCAGTAGTGGAAGCAAAAGGATCACAAGTTCCAGGCCAGAGGCAGCCTGAATAATTTAGCAAGACTCTGTTTCAAGATAAAAGGGTGTCTCTGTCTATGAGTAGTTGATGTGCCAAGACAAAAGTAAAAACAATCCTTCAGGAATTCCATGCAATCTAGAGGAATCCAGACTTGGACAGTGAGGGTGCAGATGATCATTATTAGTTAGCTCTTTTTCAGATGTCAGAACCTTCCTCTCATCCCATGCTAGAGAAATGGGCAATTAACTTTTCCATGGCCACGCATATTCATACAATAAGAGCCCTGTGAATCTCTCGGATGGTGAGTCTTATAAAAAATAAGAAAGATAATTCAACCAGTATTCATCTTTCCCATTAAGAAACTTCTCCTCTTTCCCTCTTCTAATGAGAATACCCATCATAGTGCCTTGCCTACCTACCAACTGATCATTCTGGTATAATCTCTCTTTCCAAAGAGTTGAAAGATAGAGTTAATGAGATATATTATGCTGTAGTATTGGTGGGAAATCTCCTAGCCGTAAGGGATATTTTAGGATCAAATTTCTGGACACTTTCCTAGCAGACATAAGAAGTTTGCTGGTAGAAAATCACTCCAATAAAAAGCCGTAAAAGTGAAGAGAGAAATAGAATAGGAAAGAGAGGAGTTCTGATTGTCCCACTACAAATCTTCTAGTTAGATATACCCAAATCTGACATTTTGTTTCCAATGTTGTGATTAAGTAAATCTATTTTCCTGAGATGTTTGATGTTTTTGAACCCCATCACTTGCTGATTGTTTTTTGTTGTTGTTGTTGTTTCCCCCTGGTACTGGAGGTGTTGAACCCAAGGCCCCCTCCATACTTTACAAGTGCTTTACCACTGAGCTGAATCCATGGCTCATTTTTAATGTTTTGTTTTAATTCTTTTATTTGGAGATAGCATCTTGCCACATTGTGCAAGCTTTCCTCCACCTCCACAAGCGCTGGCATTACAGATGTGTCATGGCGCCCAGCCAGTCTTTTCACTTGTAATCAAAAAGTACTCCACGTGACAAAGGCAGCTTTATTAAATTATATTGTTATATGAATAAACCAAAGAAAAATATGAAGAGAAATGTTATGTGACAAAATTCAAGAAACATGTATGACTAAATTTTTCGAAGCTAATTGATAATCGAGTCAATTCTTCAACTTTAAGAAGTACACTTATAAATAACATCACATTCAAATTGAAAAAGTAAATGCTATCCTCTAAGACTTTGAGAAAGCAAAAAAGTCTTCTATTCATACTCTTATTCAAAAATCTTCCTAGAAGTCCTAATCAGTATAATAAGACAAGTAGAAAGACAATGTATGCAGATTGGAAAGAAAGAGTGAAAATGTCCTTATTTAGATATGACATGATTGTCAAAGGGATAGAAGAATCAACTTAGAGAACTTCCAATGACCAATGACTAAAGCTGGAAAAAAATTGAACAAGGAAATAAGGTAGCACTACGTCATAACATAGTCTGCAGTCATAGCACGCTGGGATCCGATCCTGCCGGATCTCCAAAGCTAAGCAGCGTCAGCCTTGTTATTCCTTGGATGGGAGACCTCTTGGGAATAACAGGTGCTGCAGGATAGAGAGAAGGACTGCACAATCCATTCCTGAAACAATCCTCAACTGAATATCCTATGAATAGCAGAGAAGCACTGACAATAGTGCCGGGCATACACAGTGTCAGGGAATGTTTCATTTTGTTGTACATAGTAGGGTTGCTAAGAGTTGGACTTGACTCAACATCAACTAATAACAACACAAAAGATTTGTGGAATGGGGATGGTTACTCTAAGAAAAGTTTTCAAATATATTTTTTATGCAAAAATATGTCTTGGGACCTGAAAAACATTGAATAATCCTGTAGAGTAAAGCCTAAGAAATTGTGTGGCAAAAGATGAATTGAGTGTGGCAAAAAAGGGCACTTCATTAAGGGTTGCATAACCCCCATCTTCAGGAGCTTAGACTTTACTTTTAGGATTATAGAAAATCTCTAATGAATTGAAAGCAGATAAGCAACATGATCAGATTTTTGTATTGCAAGGAGAATTCGACACAGATAAGATCAGGGTATAAGATTGTTCAAGCCAAATGCAATGTCTTTCAAGATAGGTAAAATGGCAATGGGTGCAGAAAAGTAGATACATAAGGAAAGTTGCATGTGATGGTTTTTAAATATTGATGATCAGAAGTCAGAGATTTGAAATAATCAAGGGTGATTCCCTTCTTTCTGAAGCAACTAGCTTCAAAGCTTCTAGAAATCCAAATGTCAAAGCTTCTAGAATCCAAAGCCTTTGTTATCTGTTGCTCTTCTTGCTATGTTATTTATGATGAATATATCTAATCCATATTGCTCTTTATAACCGTTCTGCCCTTAGGTTTATGTCTGTGGTGGGGTAGATCATGAAAAGTAGGAGGTAGACTGTGTTTATTTCTGGGTTCCCAGAACACATTATTTCTCTGTTTCATAGTACCAAGGAGATTTGAAACTTAAACTGGCTCACACACAAAATTTCCCCAAAGGAAATCAACCATCATTTGTGCAATGTGTTCTAAACGACATGCAAGGCAATTTAAAAGAGACTTACATTTAATTTTCCAAGCGGCCTCATAAAACAGATATTTAAAATTCTATTTTTAGCTAAAGAAAACAAGTCATGAATGGGTAAGTAAATTACTAAGAACTGAAATTATTAAATATGGTAGAATTTTTATTTAAGACTAGGTTTTCTTACTTGTGCATTCCATTCTTTTCAAAACAGCACATTAATTTCCAGCAATGAAAGCACTCAATATTATTACAAGAACACTAAATTCAAAGGAAATTAGTCGATCCACATTAAAAAAAAACTTTGACATTTCCAAATTAGATATGAGGAGATATCAATAAGGATTAGTGAATAAAATTTCTTTCCTTGTTTTAAGTGATAGTTTCTCAAGGCTTGTTGCTTCAAATAGCTTGACTCATTTCTCTCTGAGTAGCTCTTGGTAGAAGAAATGCAAGAGCTACCTGATGACACAGTTCAAGAGTCACTGCATAAATAAGGCAGCACGAATGATCCCATTATCTGGTCATGGATCCCTGCCTGTGCAGAGCTTTTGCTAAAGGTAAATCCACAAATGCGTCAAGGTAGGGAGGACCTTCTAAAAGTCAATGCCTGATTCCAATATAAGATGATGGGATTGTGCAGTGATATGGGACAGATTGGAGTCTTTGGTGGTGCAAATTTAGCACTTCAGATGACTTTTCCATGCTCTGATAAAAAGGTGACAAGAGGATGTCACAAAACAGGTAGGAAAGAAAAGTCCAAGTGATCTTAGAAAGAATATGCAGATACTCAATGGGTAGGAAACATATCAGCTTAGGTCTCTGGGCCAATGAGATAAGACAGAATACCACATGGATGACTTAAGTATTGTGATCCATGGAATAGATACTTTGTACCTGGCATGATCGTACAGTTAATAATTTAATAATGAAAATCAATATATACTTCAGAGAGCATATTTATTTTATCTCTAAAAGGTAAATATCAGGATTTGACTTATATAGTTTTGAGTGACCTCATTTAGGAACCAGCATGAGAATTATTGGCTCTAAAATAGAAATATTAGCTAGACTTTGATCAGGCACATGATAACATGGATATTGTATTAATTACTTTATAGGAATTCTTAATCAAAAACTATGGTAGCTTCCCAAAATAAATACATTCATCAAATTCAACTGATGAATCACAAATGCCTAATACATAGTATGTTCGCATTAAAGCCATGTTGTTGTTGTTAGGTGCCATCAAGTCAGTACCTGACTCATAGCGACCCTCATGGGTTTTCATTGGCTGACTGTTTTGGGATTGCCTTGGGAGTGTATTGCCAGGCCCTTCTCCCAGTTAAAGCCATATAAGAGGTTAACTAGTCTCATTCCATAGTTAAAGTTGGTAACAACTTTCATTAATGTCCTTCTATATGCCACGGACAAAATATATATCCTTTACTTAGCATATTTTTAGTGCTCTCCAATATTTTATATATTTGGTTCATAATCTTTTTATATAGTTTGAGTTATATGCATGATGAATAACAAAGTTGATGTGGCATATTTAATAATTGACAAAACTAGTTACTATTATTTGCTCTTTATACCATGTTGTTGTTATTATTGGGTCCCGTTGGGTCAAATCTGATTCATAGTAACCCTTTGTATAACAGAACCAACTGTTTTTTGGAAACACTTTGGAAACACTAACATTACACTATGCATGAAATCTTTTTATGCTGAGTCCAATGTTGTGCCACTATGTTTTTTCTCACTTTGAGTTCAGCCACATCAGCAGAAGAATATCCCAAAGGCTATACTTCATTCCTGTCATTAAGGTCGGCTCTACTTTGAGGAGAAAATTCTTCTGCTGTTGTTTTTGAATGCCTTCCAACATGGGGGGCTCATTTTTTGGCACTATATTTGACGATTCTTCTCTATTACTCAGTGTACAATGGTTTCAGGAGTGGGCTGCCAGGTCCTTCTCCCTAGTCTGTCTTAGTCTGGAAGCTCAGCTGAAACCTGTCCACCATGATGGCTCTGCTAGTATGTGTAATACCAGTGTCATAGCTTTCAGCATCACAGCAACATACAAGCCCCCACAAAATGACAAGCTGACAGACACATGGGGGACCATGTTATAGTAAATAAGAAAATCTGTCTCTTAATTTGTCTCTTAACTTGATAAAATATGCTTCCCTCTGTCCCTTTGTATCTATATTTTTAAATGGAAAAATGGGAGAAACATAGAAGTATTTTTCACCTTTTATTTATACTTATGTCAATATATACAAAATGTCTTATATACTGTAGACATGCAATAGTGATTAATATGATGAATAAACATATAACAGACTTGAGCATGAGGCAATAATTGAGTTAGTTTGAGTGTGGAGACATATGAACCTATCACATGAAGAGTAAGCCAGGTGGCTCAGATTATTTCTGCTCTCATTGCTCCTAAGTACAGTGAAGTTCAGCAGAGGAAAAGTCCTAGAATATAGATCATTCATTCACCAAAGCTCAGGTAGTCATTCAACAAGTTCAAGTGAGGACCATACTTTATTTGTAATGTTTGGAGTGTCTTTCACTATATGTTTAGCTTGTAGATGGTTGAAAATGTTGCTGGTTTTTTTGTGAATTGTTCTTAAGAGTTCTAAAGTAATTCAGATACAACCTGAGTCCAATTTGTGTTCTAGTTTGTTGGTAGTCAGCAGTTCTTCTAAGTAAGAGATCACTATTTCTTTTGTTGATGTTAGAATATTTTGATATCAAATTTGTGATATTTTTCAAATAATTTAATACATATATATTTTTTCAGTACTGGGGATCCAATAATGGGCTTCATGCATGGTAGGAAAACACTAATAGTGAGCTATGTTCCCAGATATCAATCAATACTTTTAACATAAAATATGGTTATGATTATCTAGGGTTAAAATTATAAATATGAGCACATCCATTTGGTTTTCTTTCTCCTTGTTGTCAGGTGCCATCCACTTAGCCTGACTCATAGCAACCCTGTGTACGCAGGATGAAACACTCCCCAATTCATTGCCAGGAACATGATCCTTTGTATGTTTAAAGCCATTGTTGTAGTCACTGTGTCAACACATCTAGTTGAGGGTCTTCCTTTTTTTTTTTTTTTTGGTTGATCTACCATTCTCCTAAACAGGATGTCCTTCTTCAGGTACTGGTCCCTCCTGACAACATGTACAAAATATATAACAGACAGTCTAGACACCTTTGTTTCCCAGGACTACTCTGGTTGCATTTCTTCCAGGACCAATCTGTTAGTGCTTTTTGCAGCCCATGGTACATTCAATGTTTTTCTCCAGTACCATAATTCAAAAGCATCAATTCATCTCCTGTCTACCTTATTCAATGCCCAGCTTTCACAATCATATGATGTGACTGAAAACACCATGGCATGAGTGAGGTGCACCTTCATCTTCAATGTGACATCTTTACTTTTCAACACTTTAAAGAGGTCTTTTGCAACCTAACAACAACAACAATGGGGCTAAGATATAACTGGTAGATTGTAATGACTGAGATCACAAATGTATGTGACTTCATTGCTATTATCTGTTATAACTTTGAGCATCTTATTTATGCTCTCTAAATCAGCTTCCTTCTTTGTAAAACAGATTTGACTGTAGCAGCTAACCCAAAAGACAAATTTTCTACTACATGTAAAGTATTTAAAATAGTACCTTACTCAGTGTAAGTACTCCATAGATGTAAGCTGGTTTACTAGCCCCATTAGAAATATGCAACGATCATGAATTTTTTGGCCACAGCTGTATAATACATGGGCTGGGATTTAGCTCAGTGGGTAGAGCACTGCGCTGCAGTCTCTGAGGCCCCGAGTTCAATTCCCAGCACCACAAAAATGGGAGAAGGGCCTGGCAATCCACTCCCAAGGCAATCCCGGAACAGTCAGCCATTGAAAACCCTATGAGGGTCGCTATGAGTCAGATACCAACTCAACGGCACCTAACAACAACAACAACATATAATACATAAATTTTCTTTGCTTTTTACATCTAGTACATATGTAAATTTGTAACCCATGTGTTAATCTTGACTAATTTGTGTTATTTTGTTTTATTGTATTCAAATTGTACATGGATGGATTAATCACATTCTTCAATCTGTAGTTGATCACATCATTATGAAGGTGCACATTCTTTATCTATTTTTTCAGATATAATCACTCTTCCCTAACAAATCTCTTATATACAACTACCATGTGAATTTAAAAACATTTTTATTTGAAACATTTGTAAATTTGCAAAGAGTATCAAAAACACGATAGAGGAAAACAACTTAACTTTTATCCCATTGCTTTTTATTTCAGGTCTAGTATTTGAACCCAGAGTCTAGCACATGCTCGATAGGGATCCACCATTGAGCTATACACAGAGCCACTCAGCTCCCAATAATACTATTCTTAATTCTTAAGTTGTTGTTGTGTGTTGTTTTTAGGTGCCGTTGAGTCAGTGTCTGATTCATAGTGACCCTATATACAATATAGTTAGTGCTTCTCTGCTATTCATAGGGTTTTCAATGGCGTGTTGTTTTTTGGGCCTGCAGCCATAGCCCTGTGGAATCCGATCCTGTCAGATCTCGGAAGCTAAGCAGGGTGGGGCCTGGTTAGTACCTGGATGGGAGACCGCCTGGGAACACCAGAAGCTGTAGGCTTGGGAGAAGGACCTGGCAACCCCCTCCCAAAAAATCAATCTGCCATTGAAAACCCTATGAACAGCAGAGAAGCACTGACAATAATGTTTCCCCTGTTGTACAGAGGGTCGCTATGAGTCGGATACCAACTCGACGGCACCTAACAACAACAACAACATTGTTTTTTGGAGTGGGTTGCTGGGTCCTTCTCCCAAGCCTACAGCACTTGGTGTTCCCATGTGGTCTCCCTTCCAAATACTAACCAGGCCTGGCCCTGCTTAGCTTCCAAGATCTGAAGGAATTGGACACCACAGTGTTACAGCTACAGGCAATTCTTAAGTAACCATATGAAAATTATCAACAGTATGCTTAAAACACTGTTGTTGTTGTTAGGTGCCATTGAGTTGTGTCGGACTCATAGTGACCCTTACAGGGTTTTCAATGGCTCGTTATTTCAGAATTGCCTCCAGAGTGGATTGCCAAGTCCTTTTCCCATTTTTGTGGTGCTGGGAATCAAACTCAGGACCTCAGAGACTACAAAGCGGCACTCGACCAACTGAGCTAAAGCCCAGCCCAGTTAAAACATTAGAACACTGTTATTAAGTAATTACAGATTTTGTTGGATTTGGCAGCTTTTTTTCACAATATGTTTTCTGTTCTGAAAATATAATTCAGTAGTTTTGGTTTATTTTATTGGAAAGTGGTATTTAGAAACAAGTATCTGGACATTAGGTGTGCTCATTGCTGCTGGGTTGTCATGATTCTAGATCCAATAAGATGGGTCATACATATACACATAAATAAACCCATGCATATGTTCCTATAAATTATTAAGGTATGTGTAAAACCTGCAAAACTATTTAATATATGTACATGATGTATGTGTGTATGTGTGTATAGATATATGCACAAATATACCTAGTAGTTTTTTTTCTAAAAATCATATATCATTTCTTAGTCTTCTTTCTCACATTGGATTTTTATTCTATCTATGATATTTTATACAAATAAAATATATCAATACTTTATCCATTTAATTTTTTAATGTTGCAATTACACTGAAATGAAATATTTTGTTTCTGAGGATTTCCTGATTACCTGGCCTTGCAAAAGGAAAAATATAATAGGCAACATCAAAATTGTATTTAAATCTAAGATACACAAATCCAGTATAATGCTCCAAAATACTAATGTGTAGTATTTAATTGGCCTCCAGTTTAGCTCAGTTGGTAGAGTGCTGCTCTGCACTCTATGAGAATCTGAGTTCAATCCCTAGCACTGCAAAAATGGGAGAAGGATGTGGCAATCCAATCCCAAAACAATCATGAAACAATTAGTCATTGAAAATTTTATGAGGGTCACTATGACTCAGATCCAACTCAATGGCACCTAACAACAACAATAGTATATCATTAAATGTGCATGTCACAGACTATTTGCAGATTGATTTAATGTTACAAATGTTTTCTATCTCCAACTTTTTTCTATCACAAGTATACCTAAGATGAGAATGTAGTTTAGCACACATAATCATCACACATAGATACAGACCATATGAAAGGAATATTTCATTGTACAGAGAAGCATCTAAGTGGAAATTTTACCTCATACAATTTATAGAAAACATTCCCTTGGACTATCCTATACCTGAATCATTATGTTCTTTTATGAAAGTATTTTAGAGGGATGATATATACATTAGTAGAATTTCCTTAGTCTAGAGCATATATGTACTAATTGCTTTTTGAAATGGCTACAATGGTTTACAAGTCAAACATTATTCAGAGCTTTCTATTGCCTCACTTTCTAAGGTAAAATCCAGCTTTCTCTTCTACCCCAAATGAAGAGCAATGTGATCTTCATTTGTTCTGCAATTTATTTCTTTGATTGTAATAATTTCTCATATTCTTGTCATATATTTATATTCCCTTATGTGACTTGCCTATTCATTTAATGCACCTATTTTTCTTGATTTCCTGTCATTTTCTTGATTTGCAGGAAAACCTGGAAGCTTCAAGTTATTAATCATTTACAGCTTAAAATTTTTCAAATAACTTGTACCAACTTGTCACTTGTCTGTTATGTTTGTCTGTGTTTTCATCTTTTGAATATAAATCCTTAATTGCAATGGAGTCTAATCCATCATTTTTTTCCTCACATAGTTTTTATTATTTTTGAACTGATGTAAGAAATTCTACCTCAATGAGCAATGGAATTGTACCATTTCTTCTATAATTTTATAATTTCACATTTCATATTTTATACTTACAAACATTTAAGGTTTTTTGTGTGTTCAGATGTATTTACAATCTTATTTTAGAAATGATGATCATATCAGTGTATCCATAAAGTACTCAGTTATCTCCTATGTGGGTTTTGATCTTCTATATCTATTATAAATTAAGTACTGACACATGAAAATATCCATTTCTGGATGCCACATTTTACTTCTTTGACTTGTTAGTAAAAGTAACAATTTTAAGTGCCTTTGCAAAATGTTTTAAATTTGATCAAGTAAATCTATTTGCTAAAATTCTTTGTGATTTCCTTGAGCCTTCATGAGACTTTGCTCTGTATATAAATTTTCCAGAGTAATGCAGTTGAAATTTTATTACACTTCCAAATATTTATAATTGTATTTAAGGACTAATTGGTAGCTTTATAAGATTAAGTAATTTTTTCATCAGCATGTTATATATATTTTAATTACATTCATTGTTGCTTGCTTTCTTATTCAGATGTTCCAGTTATCTCAAACGTACAAGTTTTGAACAGGGTTTATGGCAACTTCTTTGGATTGTATTTCTTAGTATATTTATTCCCCCAAAATTTATAAATAGCATCATAATAGTCATAATCAATTCAAAAAAGAATATTATGCTTATCCCAAAGGCTATTGTTGTTGTTAGGTGCGTCCAGTCAGGTCGGACTCATAGAGACCCTATGTACAACAGAACGATATGCTCCCTGACACTGTGCCACTCCCAGTACTATGGCAATGTCTCTCTGGTATTTCTAAGGTTTTCAATGGCTTACTGTTTCTTGATTGCTTCGGGAGTCGATTGCCAGTCTTTCTCCCATATTTGCAGTGCGGGGATGGAACCCAGGGCCTCAGAGAGTGTGTAGCAGCACTCTACCAACTGAACTAAACCCCAGCCCCCATACAGAAGAGTAGAGTTCACATTATAATTCTTTCATCAACTAATTGTGTGACTTTGGAAGACGGTGTACATATACATACATACACAGCATGTAGTAAACTCTCATCAATGCCCAGTAATAAATAATCATATTGATAATAAGTATTATTAGTATGATGAAACTACCATTTACTATCAAGGTAAGTTCTTGATCTGCATAAACATTTGACACGGATGGTATCACACAGATGATTTTATATTCACTGCAACATAACTTTTATTTTAAATCAATACTAGTTCTAGAAGGCGGCATATTTATAAGAGTGGTTTTTAGTTTTAGAAAGTTTTCATGTGGCACATCTGTGGTAAGTGTATTATGCAAGAGATCTTGATCCAAATTAACAAATATTCCATGCATTAGACACAAATATTACTATGATTTTATAAATGATAAACTTTGCTTTATGGCCGGGCGCGGTGGCGCATGCCTGTAATCCCAGTGGCTCGGGAGGCGGAGGCGGGAGGATCGCAAGTTCGAGACCAGAGGCAGTCTGCGTAATTTAGTGAGACCCTGTCTCAAAAAGTAAAAAAAATGGGCTGAGGTGCAGCTCAGTGGTCCAGCACTTGCAGAGCATGTAGGCTCGAGGTCCTGGGTTCAACCCCCAGTACCAAACAAACAAAAACAAAACAAAATAAAAAAAACTTTGCTTTAGCAATTTTCATTAAAGTACCCAATTTCACATAGCTCTTATCTGAGTTTTAAATCAAGTCTGCCTAAATCCAGAGCTTCTATGCCTCAATACTATACAGAATGTTTACACAAGAATATTTCCTTTTGCTATAATTGCTGTGGAATGGAAGGACATTCATTCAAAGTTTTCAACAATTAGTGTGAAAGAAGGGACATTTATAGTTTAATCTTAAGAAATAGTACATGATAAAGGATAATTTCCTATTGACTAAGAGTTCTATTTAGTGGAAGATGTTTTTGTTTCTTCTTTGTATTTAAGAGTCTTAGTTTGCTATTGCAATTCACTACTGAAACTCTAGGAACAGAAGGCTAGAGAATGAAATTTGTTTATGGAAAGGCATTCTATGTTGTCAGTTCAGCTGCATGAATTGAAGAACTTACGTCGTGAGTGGGAATTGAGTGCAAATGTCGTGAGACTTATTGTCCAACCACGGGTTTTTTCAGGTGAACATATGTAGCCTCTGGGACAATGCATGATTTTAGCAAGAACTTTTTAGAGTCATAGTCTGAAACTTTGATGGATTTAAAAATGTCTTATTGCCTCCCCCTGTACAATATTGAAAGCAAATATAATTCATTCAAACTCTCAGCAACCCTCATTCATGATTTGTGGTACATTTGGTCATAAATGTCCTGACATACTTTTTATTAGATTTAATATAAATTACTCACTAAAGATTACACTCAGATGCAAAATGGTAAGCATATTTTGGTCTAGATACCTATTTATCCTTTTTTTTCAGTTCTGTTGTTTAATATATTATTGTCTCCTGCCTGCTGAGAATAGATTTATGAATGAATATTATATCATGTCATATTATTATGCATACCTTGAAGACAGAGACTAAGTCAGTGTCATACATGAACAATGACCAGGAGGTATCCAGTACGAGTTCCATGGATAAAGAGAAAGCAAATTCATCTTGCTGGCAGGGAACTCAAGTTTTAGAGTTCTCCCAGCCAGTAAGTAGATAGTTAGAACATGGATGTCACTTTTTCTGTCTGCATCTTAGTTTCTCCTTCCAACTCACCCTTCCTAAGTGTAACAGAGACAATTGACACCATACTCCTTTTAAAAATGTCAGTAAAAATTGTTTGTAGGTCCTATATCCATACCATTAACACTCTGTCTAAGATGCTTATGCATGCCCAAGCAAGCTTGTATTATGATTAGAAATAACTTGTATTTCCCAAATGAATTGAATTCTTGTCATTTTCTTTATGTCTCAAGGCTCTCTCTTTACTCCTATCTTGGGATGTATCCAAAAGTAAGGTGTATACACTTTGCTTAATTTCCACAATAAAACATGAGAAATAAAAACAATAAAAACATACAAAAAAAGAGCATAAACTTAGCATTGTAAAATTGTTATATCATTACATTTTGAGGGGCAAAGTATATCAAACACACACCCTCACAACCCAGCAACACTAAAATAAAAATTAGGATCAAACAGTAGGAATTCTTATTCTAAAGAAAACTGCAGGGAGCACAGTTCATTAACTATCATTTTTTTAGTTAATTATCTTTTTTCCTATTATCTGTCTTCCCTCCTCTATTGCTTTCTTGGCTTTCTCCCATTTTTAACCAGAAGATCTTTTTTATGTTGCTCTATTCCACTTCCTGTTTCTTTCCATACCATTAATTATTTTAAGAAACCACACTATTATTGTGTTTATTCAACAAATATTTTATCTGTCTTCAGTCCATATTCCTAGTAGAATTTAAGCAAAATGAGGACAATAGCTCTTGTCTTTATATGTCAATGATGGGCGTAGCACTTATTGAAGTTTTGTACACATATGAGTCATTCCATAAACGTCTTTTGGATGAATGAAGGAAAGAATTGCTCTTAGAAAATTCCAAGTTCTTTTTCTTCTTTCATTCAAAGGAACTGTGAACATATCAATATACTCCATTATAACTGAAAGAACTCTTTCTTACCCTTTATTTCTTGTCTCCTTTTCTTCTTTTTTTCTCCAACAGAAGCCATCATTGTTAAAATGCAGTTTCATTTTGAAAAATGTATCTCTTTTGGAAAAAGGAAGGCTAGCCTATGTGTGGTATCTGCATAAACTATGATTTTCTTATCAAGAGGTAAATATTAATCATGTTTGTTGTTGGCTTTTATTTGCACATAAGCCCAGTTTCTGCCAGGACCCTATCCCCAGATAAATGGCTGCTTTCTAATCAGCATATTGGTAAGAAATGGTTTGTCTACTCCTTCCTTATTTTGGTTATTCTGTCTCAACTGAGGTGATGAAATGCTTAAATGTACAAACAGATATATTTCAGAGACACAATGTGAGGGAAGCTTCATATGGACAGATCATCTTTGCTAAAAAAGTCAACTTCCAACAAGAACATCTCTTCTCCACACAAGACAACACTAGGTAGCTCAATCCATCTTCCATTATGCTTAAATTATATCACCAGTTCATTTCCAAAAACATTTTCTCCCACTTTCCTACATCACTAGACATTAACAGTATTCTTCTTCTTGGATTTTTAAAGCCTCCATTTCCAAACACTATAGTATGGTCTTTAACAGCATGGGCTTTTAAGATTAAAACAAAATTCGGATTCAGTTTCTGAAACCTTATATTCAATCACGTATAAAATTAGTATAAATTGGGCCTGTAGCCCACCTGATTACCAGGTGTAACTAATAAGTAACATAGGGCTAATGATACTCTCATCATGGGGGTTTGTGAGAAGTGTGAATGAACTGACAGATACAGAGTTCTCAGCAAATCTCCTGATGTAGTAAAATCTCATTAAATGAATGCTACTATTTTTATAAATATGTAAGAGCCACTTTGCATACTCATTTTAATACCAAAAAGGTATGAATTTTACTTTTAATTTTATCCATTGCCTAAAACAAAAGACCGCTCTTTACAGCAAATGTACATGTGTGCATGCTGTTATGGTTTAAACATGAAACGTCCTCCATAGTCTCATGTGTTGAATGCTTGTTCCCCAGCTAGTGAGGAGGTGAGGTCTAGCTGGAAGAGATGGGCCACGAGGGGCATGACTTTCAAGGTTATATGTGTTTTCAGTCTCTTCCTCTGGGTGCTTGCTGTCTGCCATGAGACAAAGCCTCCTCCTCCACATGCTATCCATGATACTCTTTTTCACTGCAAGTCCAGAATCTATGAAGCCAAGGACTGTGGAGTGAAATCTCTGAAACCACAAGCCAAAATAAATTTGTCTTTTCTTAGGTTGTTTCTGTGAAGTACTTTGTCACAGCCATGAGAAAAGTAACTAATATACTTGCACCTATGTACATGACATCAACTACATAAAATTAATAACCTAATATTAAATTTCCAATATGAAGAAGGCAGAAGGCTATAGGCTTGGATTCTTTCTGATAAAATTTTATATCCTGTATGACCTATCTGAAGAAAACAAAAGAACATGAAAATAATTTTTCCATTTCTTATGTTGAAACCAGGGATCCTTAATGTGACAAATCATTGAAAATACAATAAGTGTATAGAGAATTATGATGAATGTTTTTAGTTCATGACATTTTGGAAATCTGATTTTCACTGTCATCAGTGTCAGCTACTCACTGATGGATACATGACTTTAGTGTATTCTCTTCTTCCTAATCAAAGTCCTGTCATATATCATCTTCTATTCATGGGTCAGGGCTAAGGTTTATTTCAATTGGTAGAGTGTCAAACTGCACTATTTGAGGATAGTGGGTTCAAATTCCAACACTGAAAAAATGGGAGAAAGATGAGACAATCTACTCCCAAAGCAATCTTGAAGCTATCAGCCATTAAAAACCCTATGAGGGTCAGTATGAGTTGGACATAACTTGGTGACATCTAACAACAACAACATTCATGGGTCAGCATGGAGCCGTACCAAGGTGGAAATCGATCCTGTCAGATCTTGGCAGCTGTACAGGGTTGAGCCTGGTTAGTACTTGGATGGGAGACTGCCTGGAAACAACAGGTGCTGTAGGCTTGGGAGAAGGACCCGGCAACCCACTCCCAAAAATCAGTCCACCATTGAAAACTCCATGAACAACAGAGAAGCACTGACAATAGTGTTTTGCCTGTTGTGCATAGGGTTGCTATGAGTCAGATACTGACTAGAAGGCACCTAACAATAACAACAACTCAACAAGCACTCATCATTTATATGCTCTACATAGCTCTTATTATTTTTAAATTATGTCTTACTTTTATGGAGAGGTCTTTTTTTTATAACTTTTGAACGAGTTCTTACAGATGCATAAGTAGACAATTGCTTTCTCTGTAGGTAAAACTTATGCCCAATACTCTTTGAATTTCATTCTATCAGTATAATTAGTTTCTAATTGGTTCAGTTACATCTTCCAAGAAGGTTATTATGCTGTCTACAAATATTAAAATTTGACTGTTTTCTCTGTTTTTAATTCATGCCTTTTCCTTTGCTCATAGCAACTTAAAGTGGTAGAATAATGTAAATTGAAGTATGAACCATCGTTCATTTCATCCTGATTCCAATATAAATATTCAGCTTTCATTTACTCCCATTGAGTATAAAATAGGTTTTCATCACTTAATGTATGTTAGAAATACTAGATTTGAAACTTATTTTGTAAGAGAAAGGGAAAATTTGCAAGGTATAGCAAACAATCCAAAGCTACAAATTAAACTAGAGATGTAGGCTTAGGAAAAACCCAATTTTCCTACATTGAATAATATTCATTTTGGTAACTTGTTGTTAATCAATGTAATAAATAATTGATACCTCTTTGATTATTTCCCATTCTGTCTGTTTATGTGAGTGTGTTAATATAACAATGCTAGCTCTACTAACTTGCAGAAAGAGAAGTAGGGCATATTGTTCTAATTTGTAATCTAGGAGGAGACATTCTAAATTGTAAAAAGAATTATTTTTTAAACATGTTACCTGCAATAAAATATAAATCTTAAGAATTCTCATGATCTAAGTTGGTAAAGTAACAGAACTCAAAAATCTAAGCATCTAAAATTCTCTTTTTTTCTAAGGAGATGGAATAAGTGAATATAATAGGTGGTTTCCTAAAGTCAACAAAAATAAGACCTGTTGACAATTAAAGAAAGATTGTTTTATATGACAAAGAATAATTTTGTATCCTACTCACTTACATAAGATAAACTATGTTCCCTGCCTGGAGAACATGATGTGAAAGTTACTTCATGGTGTGAAGCTTGGAAGATGAAGTATCTTCCCTTATACAAAGAAACAGAGAAAAGCAATATCTATCGCTTTTTAGAGCATTGCTGACTGACGTTAAATGATGGTTCTGGGAAAGGTAAGTTGATAGTTTTAATTCATGCTGACTATTGAGATGGTAGGGCGTTTTACTCCATGGACACTTTTGTTCAAGAAATCAAAGTGTATCCTTAAGAGAAAATGAATTGTTTTAGATAGATATAGAGTACATTGAGATAACTCAGTGCAACTTGTCTCTAGGTGAACAGAATTATATGGGGATTTTTCAGGAAATCACATAGGAGCAAAGGAGTTAAAATTTAATATTTTTATCCCACTGAAATTCAAATTAATGAGGTGGAATTAGAATTACCCTTTCCAAAAAAAATTTGGGAGTGTAGTTCGGTGATAAAGGGCTTGCCTTATATGCCCAAGTCCTGGTTTTGATCCTCAGCACCACAGAAAAATTAAATAAAACTTTCAGAGCCTATGTGACATGGAACTTTTTTCTTGCCTAATAAAGTTGAGCTTTCTTTTTGATGAACATATTTGTCAGTTTTAACACATGCAGAGATTCATGTAACCATCACCACAATCAGGATGCAAAAGAAATTCCTTTTTCCTAAATTCATGCTAATGTTGCCCTAACCACCCATCCCCTGGCAATCCCTAATCTGTATCTTTCCCCTACTTACCTTTTTCAAGGTGCCTTTAAACATTTTGATCATATAAATTATTGAAAACCATGTGATTATAAGTAGTAGTTTTCAAAATTTCAAAATTTCAAAACTTTGGAACAAACTGAAAGTGAAGCCATCAAATGGAAATTCATTAGGAATACAGCTTCTTGGATCCCGCCCTAGACCCACTATATTAGAATCTTTGAGGTTAGAGACCAACAATCTGTGTTTTATCAGGCTCTCTGGGTGATTATGATGTGCCCTGAAGACTGAAAAATCATTGAGCTAAATGTTCACAGCCTGTTCCTATTCCTTTGGAGGTAATAAGAGCTTTTTTCTGAGGAGCACTAAACAACCCTGGGCTGTATTCAATTCACTCCCAGAAGAGACTGTGTGCCCCTGTTACGAGTTCTAATTGTAGTGGCCACACAAAATTATATGAGATTAAAAAGTGTCACTGTCCTCTTCATGCCCCAGATAAATTGAATGTGATTGGGGAGGAAATTGGTAGCCTTACATACCTGTTTTTAGAGGTTTTTTTCAGTATGCCATCAATGTTGGTGGACCAGTCCATCAGTAATTAGTCCCTTAGTACTTACGATGTGTTAGGCATTGTAGTTAGCAAAGAAATGTAGTTGAATGCAATGCATTCATGCTGCCTTTTCACACACAAAGAGGGCATCTGGCCAACTCTCCAAGCTTGTCCCTTGATCTGCTATAATTCTAGTGAGGTGATGTGTATATCATTCTGAGGGAAGAATCTGGAGGATTCAATCCTTAGCGTTCCCTCCTGGGTGTACAGGACTCCTAAAGTTCCTCCTGAAGGACCTGGGAATATACCAACTATTGATTCAAGAACTCTAGTGAATGAAATGAACACCTAAGTCTGATTTTTAGGTGTGAAGACGGGGAGAACTAATGGCAAATGACTTCATGGCTTGGTCACTCTAGACTTGAAGGCATCTGTGTGGTGAATTTTATTTTTTGTGAAAATCAAGTTCCTATTTATTCTTTGTGAATCAACAGTTCAATGAACCGAGAGAGGGCACAGGATGATTCTGTCTCTGTGTAATTACTTGCAGGCAGAGTTGAGGATAAAGGTGCTACAGTGGCTAGAACTTTATGTCTTCCATTAAAAGAAGGAAGTATCTCATATTTATCAACTTGAAGTCCTGTCCCCAGTGGGCAGAGGACTTTAGTTTTAATACTGGGGAGACATTTCCTCCAACAGAAAGATTTTTATGAGAGCAAATACCGAGTTGAAGTCTGGAGAGAAAGAAAGCATGGATATTTTTGAGACAGGATGTTAGAAGGGGGATGCCATTTACCCTTGGGGCCTCTTCAGAGCAAGGGGCTTCTCTTAATGATCATAGGTCCTAGGTAGGTAAGAGAAATATACATTGAAAACTAGTGTGCCTTTTATTGAAAGAATTACATTCTTTAAAACCAAGTTTATTTTCTGAAATTCCAGCTGTGCAATGGCAATATACACATTCTCCATAAACATGCTTTCTTAAAAACATCATTGTGGTCAGGCTAAATGAAGGGGGTATTAGTAGAAAAATTCAGAGTTGTGCATGAAGAAGTGAGGTGGCAGTTGGATGTCATCTATTAAGCCTGTGGGGTTTTAGAGATTCATTAAAACAGGATAGTCTTCCATAGATGTGGACATCCCATGAATGAGATAACATTTCTTATTACATATATCCAACTATCTTAACTATCTGATAGTGATCATTATAAATAAACACTGCAAACTTGAAATAAAGAAATAGGAGTAAAATGGAATTAATTTAGGCAACTTTTTTTCATTAATTAAGAATAGCTCGGCTGGGAGTCAAGATGGCGGACAGATAACACACACCTTCTGTTCCAGAGCAATAAGAAGCCTCGATTAGGGGTTTAAAAATCAAATTGAATAAATAGAAACAGAGATAATTTAGTTTGAGAGATAGAGAATGAAACTAGGCGTGCACTGAAATCAAGGATTAGGCTTCAGAGGAGCTACACAGTAGCCAGCAGCGGGACCACCACCATTTCGCCATCACACAGACAGAGGATAGAATCCCAGAGACTTGGAGGGGATTTCACGCACACGTACCCACGGGCCCGGACCCAACACGGAGTGCAACCTTGGCAGCACACTCTCACCATGCCTGCGGGACACAGACTGCAGATCCTAGGTGAGTCACCATGAGGGGGCCCACAAATGCCCTCCATAGCGGCAGCAGAGCGAACGGGGAAGCTGGTGCCAGTGATCCGTGTCTAGAGCTAAGACGCGGCTCCCCTCCCTTCTGTTGCGGCGGGTCAGGCCTACGGTCGCGAACTCCACAGAAAATTGGGCACACATATGCCCGGGTCCCAGACACATCAGAGGTGAGCCCAAATCACCCCACTGTACTGAGGAGAGGTCTGGGGCTTGTGGAGGCGGCTAAGTCGCGCATGGCCAGGGAGCTCCTTTTCAGCGGAAACTGCCAGAGCAGCTCGCCTCTGGCGGAGAAGTTCCGAGTGCGACCGCAGCACACAAGGCTTTGGGGACGAAATCTCTGATTTGGGGAATTGGCACCCGATCTACTTGGGACAGGGAGAACTTCAGGGAAGACCCCACAGGTTCCACTGCCTCTCGAACAGTACAGTAGTTGCGAGTGTTTCGTGGAACAGTCTCTTTGGGCACTCAGGGCCCCAATTAAACCCAGATTGTTATGAAGAGCTTGGCTATATGGACCCAATGAGACCAATGGTTACTGTGGATTGTGTGGAAATACTGCCACCCTGAGCTCTATCGGGAACATTGCACCCTGCATTATAGAATCCACCAGGACGAACTGGGTGTAATAATTAGTTCACACTCCATCCTCAAGACAATATGTTTTTACTGTTAACAGGGTCTTGAGCCTGCTTCCTTTGTGGAAACTGGACTGACACTCTGTGGCCCCAGCCCATACATTTTTTGCTTTTTGAGATAGGCTCTTGGGCTGCACAGATTTTGGGCTTGAGACCCTCCTGCCCCCATCCCGCAA
>VMDO01006300.1:92500-101881 GCA_007922755.1 Pedetes capensis | reverse complement strand
TTCAACAAACAGATGCAGCACTGGAGGTGTTAACATGTTTATGCCAACAGATTTGGAAAACAGCTACTTGGCCAACTGACTGGAAGAGATCCATATTTGTGCCTATTCCCAAAAAAGGGGATCCAACTGAATGTGCAAACTATCGGACAATATCATTAATATCACACACCAGCAAAATTCTACTAAAGATCATTCAGAACCGACTGCAGCAGTATATAGACAGGGAATTACCAGAAAATCAAGCGGGATTCAGAAGAGGACAGGGAACCAGGGACATCATTGCTGATGTCAGGTGGATATTAGCTGAAAGCAGAGAATATCAGAAAGATGTCTATCTATGCTTTATTGACTACACAAAAGCATTTGATTGTGTGGATCGTAACAAATTATGGATAACACTTCAGAAAATGGGAATACCAGAACACCTAATTGTGCTCATGAGAAATCTGTACATGAACTAGGAGGCAATTGTTCAAATAGAACAAGGAAACACTGAGTGGTTTAAAGTTGAGAAAGATGTGCGTCAGAGATGTATACTTTCACCCTATGTCTTCAATTTATATGCTGAGCAAATAATCCAAGAAGCTGGACTTTATGAGGAAGAACATGGCATCAAGATTGGAGGAAGACTCATTAACAACATGCGTTATGCAGATGACACAACTCTGCTTGCTGAAAGTGAAGAGGATTTAAAACATTTACTGATGAAGATCAAAGATCATAGCCTTCAATATGGGTTACGACTAAACATCGCAAAACAAAAATCCTTATGACTGGGTCAGCACGCAACTTCACAATAAATGGAGAAAAGATTGAGGTTGTCCAAGATTTTGCTTTGCTTGGCTCTATAATCAACACCCGTGGAAGCAGCAGTCAAGAAATCCAAAGACGCATTGCTCTAGGAAAAGCTGTGGCAAGAGATCTCTTTAGAGTATTGAAAAGCAAAGATGTCACATTGAAGACGAAGGTGCATCTGACTCATGCCATGGTATTTTTAGTGGCATCATATGGTTGTGAAATCTGGACATTGAACAAGGGAGACAGAAAAAGAATTGATGCTTTTGAATTGTGGTGCTGGAGACGTCTATTGAATATACCATGGACTGCCAAAAGAACCAACAAATCTGTCCTAGAAGACGTGCAACCAGAGTGCTCCTTGGAAGCAAGAATGGCCAGACTGCGTCTTACATATTTCGGACATGTAGTCAGGAGAGATCAATCCCTGGAGAAGGACATCATGTTTGGGAGTGTGGCAGGTCAATGCAAAAGAGGAAAACCCTCCACCAGATGGATTGACACAGTGTCTGCAACAATGGACTTAAACATAATTAAGATCGTTTGCCTGGCACAGAATTGGCAAGTGTTTCTATCTGCTGTACATAGGGTTGCTATGAGTCGGACTTGACTCAATGGCACCTAACAACAACAACATCATTATTATCTTCACTGAAATAAAAGTAAGGGTTTTTCCTCCCTCTGTCATGTTTTTCAGGATTTGGGGACTGAGGTTGGTGACCCCAGGGTCTCACACACTCTAGACAAATGCTCTACCAATGAGCTGCACCTCCAACCCCCTTTTTTATTTTTTATTTTGAGACAAGTTATAAATTATACAAGCAGCCTCAAGCTCATGATCCTCCTGCCTCATCTTCCAAGTCACTGGGCAGGCACACATCATTGTGCCCAGTTTCTCTTTGCTTTTATGTTTATGTTTTTCTTTCTTTCCCTTTCTTACAGATTTGTTTTTAATTTTTGAATATGCTTTCCAAAGTAAGAACTATTTTTCCTTCTTTATCACATATTACACATATTCTTTGCTTTTCTTCAGTTCTCCTGGAAATTATTCCATATTAATTTATAGAGATCGCCTCATTCTTTTTTTTTTACAGCTGTATTTCATTCTGTTGTGTCAATGGACCTTTCCACTAGGCATCTATGTGCCGATATTTAGGTAGCTTCCCACACTTTGCAATTATAAAAAGTGTTATATTGAATAACCTTTTGCATATGTATTTTCAGATTCTTGAAAGTGTGTGTTCAGAATAAACTTCTAAAATTAGTTATTACTGAGTTGAAAGGTAAATGAATTCTCTTTTTGTGAATTGTCAATGTATTTAACCCATTTTCCTATAGTACTTCTGTTTTTCTTCAGTTTTCAAAAGCTCTTTGTAAGTTAAATATATTAGTCCATTATCTATGATGTATTTTACAACACTTTCTTCTGGCTTATCATTTGTCTTTTGAATTGGTTTATGGCAGCTCTTGCCACAAATATGCTTTCATTTTTATGCATTTTTATCAATATTTTCTTATACCATATCAAGATTTTTTAATCATAATTAGAAAACTCAAATCTTCCTACATGATTTGAAGGATTTTGGAAATATGCCAAACAGTAGCTATACTTCAGGAGAAAGCAAATTCTGTGATAGTAGAAAAGGGAAAATACTTTAGGGCCCTGAGTAAAGGTGCCAGATAAAATACAGTTTGCTTAGTTAAACTTTAATTCTAGATAAATAACAGATACTCTTTAAAGTAGATGCATGTATTAAATATTGAATTGGACATATTTATATTAAAGTTTTTCATTATTATTTCTGAAACTCAATTTTAACTACAAATGCTATATTTTTATAAATCTGGCCACCCTGGTCCTGTGGAAAGATAAACAGATCCTAACTTGGGTTTGCCCTCTATTGTCTATTTACAGTCCTAGAAAGATACTGGTCCTTCTGGCATAGTTCCTTTGGATACTGAGTTCTCTCAGGATCATTAATTCATCTATATAGCCACTGTTACCTCACCTGTCATCCAATTTCTGGTCCGTTACAAAAATGGCAATTTTAGTGGTAAAGATATAGATAGGATGTAATGCATACAACATGGACTGCAGAATCAGACACACTTGACTTTTATTCCTGGCTATCTAATCTTGGGAAGCTTATTTATTGTATTTGAGCCTCAAATAATATCTACCTCATATGGCTTATTTTATATAATTAAATGGACTAAGCAGGATTTACATATTATAAATGCTCCATTGCTATATCTATTATTATTTACTCATTTTGCATTTTAGCAAATATAGGTAAGGGAGGTCTTTCCACCAGCAAAAAAGGGGAAATAAAGTCATAGCATCGTACTCTGTTAGTGAGTATACTCATTACTCAGGTGAGGAAACTGGTACACCAGTCATCAACATGATGCTGAGGGCAGAGCTCTTCAATTATATTTCCAAATACAAGGATAAGCCTCTGGCCAACTTGAAATAGGATTTTGCATTGGGACGAAGTGAGGTGGAAACAGGGCAGAATAAGGGAATTGAAAGCAAAAATCTACTAGGACACCAGGTCAGTCAGTGGGAGAGACTGAAATATACAGAAAAAAGCATTAATGAGTAGAAAAAATACACAAGGAAGCATAAGAACAGAAAAGCAGGATGAATGTGACAGAATGAAGTAAAATAAGAAAAAATTAAATGTCAGTTATAGAGCAGGAGGAATGATTTATTGAGGACTCACAGCTAGAGGCTCTTAGTTCACAGAAGCAGGAAGGTATGGCGGTAAGGTGGGCATGGTGGGGCAGGCATCAGACAACCTCATGTCAGGGAGGATCAGAAACAAAGCAGCCTTGATTTCAGGTCCAGGTAAAAACCTCCAAAGGCCCACCCCCAGTGACCTACTTCTGCAAAGCTAGATCCCACCTCCCAAAGGTCCATAATCTCCCAGGACAGTGCCACCACTTTGGGACAAAACGCATGACCTTTGAAAGACAATTTAGATTTAAACCATAACAAGTAGTTAGTTCTTACTTATAATATTAATATTCAATCTCCATAGTAACTCTGTAAGGTGAGCAGGGCAGTTGTAATTTTTCCCCTTTTACAAAGTGAGAAACTACTTCAATCAGAATGTTTAATCACTCACCCAGAATTGCAGTGTTATCAGATGCACAGAGCTCCTAACCACTTCCCTTACACTACACTCTCATCCTTAAGAGCCTCGGGGACTATAGTAAGGAGATAGAAGGGCAAATGGTCTAAATGAATCCAGGGCTTCTAAAGAACCCAGATTCCTGGTGTGTTCTATACTGAGAGAGACCAACAGGCCTGCTCTGTAGTGAAACAGCATTCAAGTTCTGAATTCCAATTCCTTGTAAAAAATACAAATGGAATTCTTTTAAGCTCAAAAACTAGAAGGCACACTATTCCAGATCGTCTGTTTCACTTTGGTCTAGCTGATGCTCCACTGTTTGTGAAATGAGCCATGAATTTTGTCTTACTTCACTTCTTCTCAAAACCTACAGGCTACCCACTCATCACAGCAGTCAGAATGCAGCCTCTCATCCCCAAGCTCATCTTCCAGAGTTTAACCCATGTGCTTTGGATGGGACCAATGTATCAACTGGCAGACAAATGAAGGAAGTGCAGTTTCCTATAACCATTCTGAATTCCTTCTTTGATGTTCCTTTATAATTCTCTCCCACATGCTGCAACGCACGCAATTTCACCAGAACCAGATTCAATTCTGATAACACTCACTGGGAGGCCACAGCATTGCTAGTGAAGAAAGCTTTATACACACAATTCCTTTCCACAGCAAGGATATATCAAGGTAGAAAAGGTTACCATCTAGCCCTTTGTGCTTTTTTTCCAAGAGTTTTCTGATGTCCATTTGAGGTGATCCTGTTTAGTCTTGTCCCCTCTTGGCAACAGTCTTTTGTTCCTAATTAGCACATGTTCAGTAGACGGTTTGTGTGTCCCCAGAAATTGAAATCCCAACCCCTAAGGTGGCTGTATTAAGGAGATGGTGCCTTCAGGAGACCATTAGGCCATGAAGTCTTTGCAGCGGGATTGTTAGGTGCCATTGAGTCGTGTCGACCCATAAGAGACCCTCATAGGGTTTTCAATGGCTGATTGTTTGGGGGATTGCCTCAGGAGTGGATTGCCACAGCCTTCTCCCACTGCGATGGGATTAGTGGTACTCTTATAAAAGGAGAGCCCAACGAACTAGCTCATTCTTCCCATGTGAGGACACAATGAGAAGTCTCTGTCTATGAACAAGAGTGTAGGTCCTCAGCAGACACTGAGTCTGCTGTCACCCTGATCTTGGACTTCCCAGCCTCCAGAGCTGTGAGAATTAGACTTCTATTGTTGACAAGCTTCCTGATTTATGACATTTTTGTATAGCAGCCCAAATAGATTAATACAATAGGAATCTTCTTCTGGGGGAACAACAAAATACTCAAATGATGGTTGATGGGATTTACACTTGTCTTGACTTTCAGGAGAGTCCAGGGGTGGCCATGGAGTTGATGAGTGTTAGAATGTGATAGAACGGTTGTGAGGGCTTGGGACAAGGACTCTGTTCTATTTCTTATCCTTCATCTCAGAGAATGAGTTGTATTAGTGCATAAAATCCTCAAAATCTTGTCTCTGTTCTTTAAATGCATTTCCACCTTTATCATGACTTTCTTCCCCTATCTATGAGGGACTTCCAAAGCCAGGATTTAAGCAGAAAGTCATACTTCATCACAGAAGTTTCCCTTCCATTTGAATTTACACAATGTGCAAGAGCCACATTCTCCAAGTTTACCTTGTCTGTTAAACCTGATATTTATCAATGACATGATTTATAATGCTTGAAATCAAAACATCACCATCTTTCTCTTCTCCCAAGTTTTAAGTGATGACAGCAATCATATACTGTGGTAGAGGACATGTGACATGGCCCCAAATGACCTTTGTCTCCTGTATAATTCCCTCAGCTTGAATGTTGTCTGAATCTAGAGTGTTGCTTCTACCTAATGGAATATGGCAAAAATGATAAGCTGTCACTTCCAAGATTAGATTACAAAAGGCAGTGACTTCTGTCTTGCTTTCATTCCCGCACTCACACTCTTTTGTCTATCACTTACTCACTCTGATGAAGCCAGCTGCCAGGCTGCTCCATGAAGAGGCCCCCATACCAATAAACCAAGAGAGTCATCTTGTCCTCAGCTAGTAAGGAATCGAGGTCCTCAGTGCAATGACTCATGGAGAACCGAATCCTGCCAACAACCTTGTGAGCTTGAAAATAGATACTTCTCTAGTCAAACCTTCACATGAAGCTATAACCTCAGCATCTTAGTCTCCTTAGGGTGCTATAACAAATATCATTATCTTGGTAGCTTGTTGTTGTTGTTGTTGTTAGATGCTGTCGAGTCAGTGTCCGACTCATAGCGACCCTCATAGGGTTTTCAGTGGCTGATTGTTTCAGGTTTTGCCTTGGGAGTGGATTGCCAGGCCCTTCTCCCATTTTTGTGGTGCTGGGAATTGAACTCAGGACCTCAGAGACTGCAGTGCAGCGCTCTACCCACTGAGCTAAATCCCAGCGCCTTGGTAGCTTGTAAACAGCAGAAATTTATTTCTCATAATTTTAGAGCCTGAGAAGCCCATAATTAAGGTGTTAGAAAATGTGATGTCAGGTGAAGGCCTTCTCTTTTGTCCACAGGAACTTCTTATTATATCCTCACATTGTGGGAGGGACTATCTAGCTCTCTGGGGTCTGTTTCATAATTGCACTAACATGAGAGCTTTGTCCTCATGATCTAATCACTTCTCACCTTCTAATACCATTATCATGGAGCTTAGAATATAACATATGAATTTGGTGAGGAGGGCATAGCATTTAGTTAGTCATACCCAGCCCTGTAAGAGACCTAGAGCATACTCACAGAAACAATAAATAACTATTTTAAGGTACAAAGTTTTGGAGTAATTTGTGGCACAGAAATAGATAACCATAGACTTCTACTAGCCTATGCCACCAAGTTGACAAACAATGTATCAGTTCATCTTACCAGCCTCACTTTGGTGCCCCATCCTCATTAATGAAATCCATTCCATTCTGTGTACCTTGCATTGTAACATTTGATTTCCATAATCTTTTGGCGTGATCCTCAGTCTATTCTGCAACTCACACCATTCAATACCACATCTGCTATTGGCTCCCATAGTAGATGCTCAGTAAATAATTGTGGATAGATTTAAATGTCAACATTGATTTCAAATCATTTATTTAAAAGACTTACTGAGTGCCTATCATATACTAGGCACTAAGGATGCTATGATGAGTAAAAATAAATACAATCTCTGCCTTCATATAATTTAGCATCCAGGAAGAGAGGCTGATACTGACTATGGTTAATTATATAAGCAAATATATCCAGTTCCCTGGAGGGGAGGTAAATGTGCTGTGGGAATGCTAGTTTAACCTACTGAGGGAGATCAGGGGAGATTCCCTGAGGACATGGTAACTGCTCTGAAGAGTGAGTGTTAACTTGGCAAAAGCAAGCTGAGAAGAGAAGCATTCTAGACAGGGGGAATAGTATGTGCTAAGTAGAATCTTTGAAGTACTTTAAGAGAGCCAATGAGTCTTGAGGGTAAAGAACTAGGAGAAGCATGATGTTAGGTGAGTGGAGAGGTAGATGAAGGGCAGACTTCAGCCTATGTTGTTCCAGGCCAACTTTGAAAATGTAAGGGTTCCCAGCCCCCAGGCAAGGTGAGCGGCAGGTGAGAGAGCAAAGCTTCATCTGTATTTACAGCTGTTCCCCATCACTCATATTACTACCTGAGCTCTGCTCCTGTCAGATCAATGGTGGCGTTAGATTGTTTTCCACAAAACCAGCCCCTGATACCGAAAAGGTTGGGGACCACTGGAATAATGGAAATTTCAGGAATATCCATGAAGTTCCTGTACTCCGACTACATTTTCTTGGCAACATTTCATCAAAGCAGGTCTCAAGTATTCTTCAGATGTATTTTAGGGAGTTGGAAGGGAGTTGTGTATATTTCTTATACAAAAGTGGGTTTTATTGTGATACTTTCATGCATATATGTCATGTACTTGGGTCATATTCACACTCCTCATTACTCTCCCTTATCCCTCTTTCCCTCTTCTGCTGGTCACCTTCTTCCCAAACCTTTTTTTTTAAAGACTAAATTCTATATATGAAAGAAAACATTCAATGTTTGCCTTTCTGGACTTGACCTATTTCACTTAACATGATATTCTCCAGTTGCATCCATTTTCCTGTAAATTACATAATTTCATTTTTCTTAATGGCAGGGTGTCACTTTGTTTTGAGGACACCCTTACAAGAAATCAGAACTATGAAAGAATGAAAAGACACAGCCCCTGACCACAAAGAGGATGTGTTATAGTTGGGGACTCATCATAGGAAAAAAAAAAAAACGTAACAATGGTCTCTCTGAATCACAACAATACAGTGCACATAAAATAATAAACCAAACCCCTAAATGTCAGAAGAGAACTCAAAATTAAATAACCCTGGGAGGGAAAATGGGAGATGTGTGTAGGGTAAACCCCACTTGTTCTTGACTCCACTCAAGCCACTTTTAAGCCTCTGCTTGGCTGGCCTCTCAAAGACGTCCTGTGGTACAGTCTAGATCAGGGGTGTCCAACCTTTTGGCTTCCCTGGACCACACTGAGTAAAGAATTGTCTTTTGCTGCACATATGTTATATAATGCACTTAGTGTACATGCAAAATAAGACTCCTTTTAGAATATTTTTTGCTATACAGTTTAGAGAAAAGTATAATATAAACCTGGGGCTGCATTACCATGTGTCCTGGGTTGCATGTGGCCCACAGACCACAGGTTGGACATGCCTGGTCTAGACCATGAGAGCAAAGGAAAAGAGAGTTCAAAAAATAGAAGTGCAGACAAAGTTCCACTTCTATAAAATTGATGGCAAATGGCAAGGTGAAAGGAATCAAAGATATTTGTGTGAAACTCTGGGTTGAATGACTCAAAGCCACTGTTGTCATTGGGATTTTGCAGCCATTTTGTTCATTTTTATGAAAATGACAGAGGATGGCAAGCACCTGTAACTCATGGGCCTGGTACAAATTGTTGTTGATGGGTGCCATCGAGTCAGATCCAACCCTATATACAACAGAACAAAACATTACCAAACACTTTGCTATGCACACGATCTTTTTATGTTTGAGCCCATTGTTTCAGGCACAATGTTTCTTCTCATCTGGAGTCATGCCACATCAGCAAAAGGAGGTCCCAGGGGCTTTATTCCATTCCCACCATTAAGGTCAACTCTACTTTGAGGAGGGCTGGGATTTAGCTGTTGGTAGAGTGCTGCACTGCAGTCTCTGAGGTCCCGAGTTCAATTCCCAGCACCACAAAAATGGGAGAAGGGCCTGGCAATCCACTCCCAAGGCAATCCCAAAACAGTCAGCCATTGAAAACCCTATGAGGGTCGCTATGAGTTGGATACCGACCCAACGGCACCTAACAACAACAACTACTACTTTGAGGAAACAACTCTTCCCCAGTCACCTTTTAAATGACCTCTGGCCTGGGG